>JAMXBD010003012.1:0-145913 GCA_024138025.1 Combretum micranthum
TAAAAGGAGTTGAACATGAGGCAGCGAAGATGGCTAGAGTTAATTAAAGATTACGATTTGGGGATAAATTATTGCCCGGGAAGGGTGAATGCAGTTGCCGATGCCTTGAGTCGCAAGAACCACGGGGAGGTCGCAACTCTTTTGACGGACCAGAAAGAATTGATTAAAGAATTTGAGAGGCTAAGCATCGAATTTGTTGGGCAAGACTTGGAAATGGAAATAGCAAATTTGGCGTTGGAACCAACTTTGGTGGAAAGGATTAAAGAGGCTCAGCGCTATGATGAAGTGATACAAAGGATAAAAAGGGAAGTTCAGGAAGGAAAGTATACTGATTTTTCAATAGATGATGAGGATGTGGTAAGGATGAAAGGACGATTGTGTGTGCCTGATGACGAAGAAATGAGGAAGGAAATCATGAGTGAAGCACACAATTCTGGGTACACGGTACACCCGGGAGGAACCAAGATGTACCAAGACCTTAAGGGACATTATTGGTGGAACGGAATGAAACGGGATGTGGCAGATTTTGTGATTAAGTGCCCAACATGCCAACAAGTGAAGGTGGAACATCAAAGGCCGGGTGGATTGTTAAAACCTTTGCCTATACCGGAATGGAAGTGGGACCAGATTTCTATGGACTTTGTTTGTGGTTTACCAAGGACACCGTCAGGTCATGATGCTATATGGGTTGTGGTAGATCGGTTAACTAAGTCTGCTCACTTCTTGCCAATAAGTATGACTTTCCATGGATAAATTGGCGAGGCTGTACATGAAGGAAATCGTTCGCCTACATGGAGTACCCGGGATTGTGTCGGATCGAGACCCGAGATTTGTGTCTAAGTTCTGGATAAGCTTGCAGAAGTGTTTGGGGACAAAGTTGCATTTTAGCACAGCCTATCATCCTCAAACTGATGGACAGTCGGAAAGAACGATCCAGACTTTGGAAGATATGCTTAGGGCATGTGTGATGGAGTTCAAGGGAAGTTGGGAAGCGCACTTACCTTTGGTTGAGTTCGCTTAATAGCTATCACTCGACTATCAAGATGCCGCCTTATGAGGCCTTATATGGACGTAAGTGTAGATCCCCGTTGTTTTGGGATGATGTTGAGAAGGTAGTTCTTGGACCCGATCTAGTGCAAGATGCCACCGACAAGGTTCGGATAATCCAACAACGAATGAAGGAAGCTCAGGATAGACAGAAAAGCTGGGCAGATTTGAAAAGAAGGGTTCTTGAGTTTCAAGTGGGTGATCATGTGTATTTAAAGATAAATCCTATCAAAAGTATCCATCGAGTTCGCTCACAAGGGTTGAGCCCCGGTATATTGGTCCTTTCGAAGTATTGGAACGGGTTGGAGAATTAGCATACCGCCTTGCCTTACCGCCAAATCTTTCGGGAGTGCACAATGTTTTTCATGTCTCGGTTCTTCGCAAGCACATAGCCGACCCGGATCAAGTTATAGAATTGGAACCGGTGTTATTAAAGAAAACCTCACTTACGAGGAGCACCCGGTACAGATTTGGACACAAAGATACAAAATTAAGGAATAAGGAAATTAAGTATGTGAAGGTTCTTTGGAGGAATCATACACATGAGGAAGCAACTTGGGAGGCAGAAAGTGAAATGCGGCAGAAGTACCCTAGTTTGTTTGAGGGATCAGGTACGTCTTTCAAGTTTTGCGGACAAAACTTTCTTTAAGGTGGGTAGGTTGTAAACCCCTGTTTTCTAAGCCCTAAACCTTAAGCCGGAAAGTCTACCGGAGACCTTAAGTCAACGATCTTGAGTAAAACCCTACAGTTTAGATCCTGCAAACCCGAGTTCGTAAATCGAGGAGTCGAAAAATAATTAAAGTGTTTAGAATAGTCCGTAATAATATTTGATTTATTAAAAATATCAGATTGGTTTATTTTCGGCTTATTTCGAACCCGTTTGGATACTGCTTTGGAAAGCGTGTCCCGGGGCTCGGAAAATTAAAAATATATCTTTAATATTTTTAGACTCGTATTTTTATAAGGATTTCAAAAATATCAAGTTTAATTTTTCGGATTTAAAAATATCAGTTATAGCTCATATAAGCTTATTTTACTCTTACCGGTAACTTAATTGTTAAATTTCTAAAAATAATTTAATTGATTATTTTATTTAAATCATAAAAATTCTGCCACTTAAATAAAAATATTTTTCTTAATTTATTTTATATATTTTCTTATTCAAAAAGCCACTTTATCAACCCATACCTCAAGTACACATACATTATCATTACTACACATTATTATGTCTTCTTTTGCTTTTTCTTACACTCCTTCCCAAAATTGCAGCTGCCCATTCCCCAAAATTAGCCACTTTTCATTATTTTTAATTTATTTGATATTTTAAAAGTCTCTTTTAGTTAAATGGAAGCTACAAGTTACACTTTCAAAATTACAATTTCAACTCAACTAATCACCCCCCTACACACATAATACACACGCCAGCCCCCCCTCCCCTTGCAGCTGCTTGTTTTTATTTTTTTTTAATTATTTAACACACTTTCCTCTCTATTTAAGCATCTCATTCCTCTCTCTTTCACCTTTACAAACCCTACATTTTTCCTCTCTCTTTTTCCCTTTCTTTTCTCTTCTTCTTGGCTTGTCTTCTTAAGAACAAGCTGCCACCATTTTCTTTCCTTGCTTCCACATATTTTCTTGCAAATATTTGAGGTAATCTTTCTTTTAGCTCTCATAAGATGTTATAGGATGATATTATGATGTTCATGCAAAGGACATTCCACAAGCTTAAAAGCTATGGATGATGATGCCAAGAATTGAAACACTCCTCTAGATGATGATCTCTTTTGTTCTTAGTATTTTTGTTATCTTGAAGGCTTGTTTATCTTCTTGTTTTGTGATAACTTGTAGATCTAGAGTTTTACAAGCTTTAGTTATGTTTATGTGTAGATCTAGAAGTTTAAGGCCTACTACTAAGTTTTTCTTATGTTTTCATGGTTGTATTTTGAGTGATTTAGATTTGAGTTTGAATGAAAAAGTAAAATTCGTAACTTGTCAAGGCACCATTTTAAAAACCCTCTTCCAAGTCTTAAAATGGAAGTTTTTGTTAAGAAAATGAAGGTTTGATGGATGTATATCATCAAGACTTCATCTTACAAGAATCAAAGTTTATTTTCAAAAACAAAAATTGTATTTTCGGATCAAGACAAAGATCTAAAATAAAAACATGTTTTCCAACTCAAATGAGGATTTTATTCAAGAAATGAAGGGTTTTAAGATATAATATGTAATGGGTTGTTTTTCATGAGTTTTGATGAATTTTCTCAAGAGATATGTTCAAAATAAATTTATGAAAATTCGGATCTAGACCAAGACCATTTTTGGAACCCATCATTCAACTTTAAAATGAAGATTTAGACAAAAATATAAAGGGCTCTTGGTATAGATATCTTAAGGAATGAATTTTCATAAGTTTAAATGAGTTTTCCTAAAAAGTATTGCTTAAATCAAGTGCTTTGTAAAAGACAAAATTTAGGTCTTGTTTTCATTGTAAACTTCAAAGAGGAAATTCGTAATTAAGGGGAGACCAATTTTGAAAACCTTCTTTTAGATCTCAAAACAAGTATTTTATATTGAAAATGGAATGCTTTGATGATAATAATATAGGAAAATTATTTTCATTGAACTAAGTAAGTTTTAGTAAAGGAATTACTCAAAACAAGACAATGAGTTTCAACTTGTAAATTTCGGTTTTATGAAAATGGATTTTAGAAGTTTCATTTGAACTTTATGTTTGGATTAGATAAGTGTGTAATCTCTTAATTTTGTTTTGAGAATCTCCTTGCAAGTTTAGGACTAAAATAAGTTGGTCTAAGTAGTTAAATAGAGTAGATATGGCAATTTTTCACAAAGGCTCAAATCTTGGATTTTCGCAACCCTACTGTACAGTATGTTTCCGACCCTTAAATGACCTTAAATGTTTGAATTAACTTTAGAAATAGATAGCTCTTTCGAAGTAGGTAGAAATCGGTATATTATAAGCTAAATTCCGAGTTAAAATGAGTTAGATATGACCTTTTTAAGTTAAGATTCAACCTAGGCGAAATTGACGAACTTAGTAAATAAAATTGTTAAGTTTAATAGAACTTCATAAGAGATACTCATTGAGGGTATTCTTTGTACTTAGGTGAATTGGAGGACGGGTTACCACTTCCCGAGGACTATTACGACTAGTGGATTTCACTACATGGACAAGTGAGTTCATTTCTCAATTAATTATGCTCTTGGATGTTTGTAGTAGTAGTGGCATTAGACTTAGAAAAGATAAAATTGTGATTGAATGGTGATCTAAACTTGCATGAATGAACGATAAGTATATCGAGGCAAGCTTTGTTGCAATAATCGTATGAGCTAGTATAGATTTGGAGTGTCTGAAATCTGTATGATCACTTTTAAATTATCTAATTAATATGCCATGATTATATGAATAAATTGTACATGCATATCATGTAGTGAGTCACATATCATTGTCGAGTATGCCTTTGGTGGGACAAAGGTGTATTTGGGAGGCAGCGGGTCTTTAATAAGGGGACTAGGGTTGCATGACTTATGGACCACCCCATTCAAATAATGAAACTATGGTTGCATGACTTATGGACCAACATTAAAATTGTGGTTGCATGTCTTATGGACCACCCCACTTAAGATTGGGACTATGGTTGCATGTCTTATGGACCAACATTGGAACTGTAGTTGCATGACTTATGAACTACCCCAAACCCCGATGGAGGGCGTAAATCCATTCATATGACTACCGGAAAGTATATGCTTGCTTGCTCATTTGCTTGTGCATTCATATGGTTGCTTAATTATAACTTGCTTGTATAGATATTTTAGCTTGATGAGTATGTTACTTGGAAAATGAATCTCACTAAGCAATTAGCTTATACCCCAATAGTTTTTGTTGCAGTGTTCCTATTATTGGATGTTCTAAGAGGACACTTTGTGCAGGTTTATCACATGGGATTAAAGAGCTTTTGAGGAAGTCGGGACCTAGTATAGGCGTGGACTTCTAGGAATATCTCTTTAATGTAGATTCAGATATATGTAATTGGAGTTAAACGATGTAGACTCCTATTATTTTGGCGGGGGTATGCCCCCTTGGGTTTTGTAAAGTTTGACTATTTATCTTGTTGTGATTTATATTCTTAATGCTATGTATGCTTTCTTAAGACTACTCGAATCAAAGTGTGATCCTAAAAATTGTGTGAGTACACCTCACACTCGATATGTAAACTTATGGGATGACTAAGGTTGTCATACTTAAGTTTAAATATCGGGTGTGGTAGACTGTCGCGTTTAGGGTACCCTTTGGGGCGTGACAGTAAAGCTAGTCGGTAAGCTACATCACCTATTGTCTCTAAGATCTCGTATGGTCCTACATACTTAGGGTTCAATTTGCCTCTTAAATCGAATCTGACAAAAACTTTGGTTGGCGAGATTTTAAGCAACACATGCTCTCCAACCTGAAACTCCAAAGGTTTTCTTCTTTTGTCAGCATAGCTTTTCTAATGGCTCTGAGTAACTTGCACTCTTTGTTGGATCATTTGAACTTTATTGTTGGCATCTTGTATCAATTATGGTCACAAAATCTGCTTATCACCTACTTCATCTCAATGAATTGGTGATCGGCACTTTCTACCATAAAGAGCTTCAAACGGAAGCATGCCATCGACGCTTGATAACTGTTGTTATAAGCAAATTCCGCTAACGGTAAATGCTCAACCCAACTTCCTTTAGAATCCAAAACACATGCTCTGATATATCTTCAAGAATTTGAATGGTCCTCTCAGATTGTCCATCAATCTAAGGATGATAAGTCGTGCTGAAAACTACTTTGGTACCCAAAGCTTGGTGTAAACTTTTCTAGAATCTCCTAATAAATCTGGTATCCCTGTCTAACACAATAGTTAACGATATCCCGTGCAAACACATTATCTGTTTGATGTATAACTGTGCCAAACATTCCAATTTATACCCAGTCTTGATCGATATGAAATGAGCAACTTTAGTAAGTCTGTCCACAATAATCCAAATAGAATCAAACTTATCTCTTGTCTTAGGCAAAGCAGAAATGAAGTCCATGGTAGTGTGTTCCCACTTCTATTGGGGTATAGGCAATGTCTTAACTCATTGACTGGTTTTCTATGCTCAAATGATCATTTAATAAGTGTTGCACTTTGACAAACATTCAGAGATCTCTTTTTTTTTTTTTTTTTTTCATATTACTCCACCAATAGAGTTTTATTTAGAATCTTGATATATCTTGTTGCTTCCTGGATCGATAGAATAACCTGAATAATGCGCTTCCTTCAACAACTCTCTCTTAAGCCTACCACGTGTCATTACCAAATATAGATATGCTAAGATTATACGTTTCCCACAAATTATACAATATATATATATCTCTCCAATGACTCTCATATAAAAGTACTTTAAATCATCACATATAAAATTTCATCTCTTTAAACACAAACTGTTATAACCATAACTACTAAAATAAAATCCCAAAGAATCATATAAATCTTTAGATCTTCTATCCCTCTCTTACTCTCTTTGCATCGGTAGCAATAATCTTTTCTTACATCTCGTAACACCTTCTTCCTCAACATGAAACTCATATATTTTGCTAATTTCCATTCTTCACTTTATCTTTGGTATAGTCAGATCATCCACTTGACTTATTTTAATCCTTTCAACTAAGGTAGACTGAAACTGAAACTTCACCAATCTTGTTCCTATTTTTCAAGTCACTATTTCCAATTCCAACTTTCTCATGTCATCTAACAAATATTGCTTTGAGGTAACCAAAGCCTCTAAATTCTCATTCCTCTTCCTACTCAGAGCTTCTACCACAACATTTGCTTTTCTAGGGTAGTATTGTATATCCACATCAAAATCTTTTATTAGTTCCAACCACCTCTTTTGTCTCATATTCAGATCTCTTTAGTTGAAAATATACTTCAAGCTCCTGTTATTTATGAAGATTTTGCACTTCTCATCAAATAATTTGTGTCTTCAACTCTTTAACATATGAACTATGAATGCCACTTCCATGTCGTGAGTGGGTCAATTCTTTTCATAAGGCTTTAACTATCTAGATGCATATTATAAATCTCGGTTTTCTTAGTAATCGAGTAAACTCTGTAAATCGGAAACCAAAACCCTAAATAGGATTAGTACTAGCAACCTAAAAACCCTAGGTCTGGCTTTTCTTTGATTTCTATATAAAGGAACCCCTGTAGAATAATTTAATATGAATCATTGTTTTATAGCATATTTCAAACTATACAAAGTTTTGATTTAGAAAAATTTTCTATTCCGGGCTTTCCCGAGCTCCATTACAGAAAAGTGAGCCCCGGAACCAGAAACTCAAAAAAATATTCCGGAATACTCGTTAGAACCGGAGTTTTATAAGGATTCCAAAAATATATGTTTTATAATTTTTCGGGTTATAAAAATTATAGTTATAGCCTTTTTTCCCATATTTTTCTTTCTACCGATAAAGTATATGTCTTATCTACTATTTATAAATATTCACAAGTACAACCTATTACACACACATCCATACCGTAGTCATACATCCTTACAACCACTCAATTATATTTTCTTTTCCATGAATTTTTGTCTCTTAACAAATTATTACATTTAATACATTTTATAACACAAATTACAATTTCAAATAAAATCAAAACACTCACTCTCTTTCACTCATTAGTGGCCAGTGCGTGACCCCCCATATTTGTCTCCAAATTGATTTATTTATCTCCTTTTATTACTTAAAATAAACCCTAGTTCACTTAATATAAATAGTCCTTTACTTTCTCTCTCCTTCACTTTTACTTCATTTGTTCAAAAATCACAAAAACCCTCTCTCTTGCTCCCTCTTGCTGTGAACCCTAGCCCCATTGCACACACACACCACAAGCATCAATCTTCTTCATTTCTTCAATAAATCCAACTTTAGTGAGGTGTTTTAAGCCTTACTACCATTTAATCTTGTAATGGCAAGATTATTCATGAGTATTTTCACTCAAAGTCCCCATGAGCACTTGCTAGGGACAAGAAAATGCTACTACATGAATATCAAGCCATCACAAGAGTGGATCTTTTTTTTTATTAAGTTTTTTTTGAGATATCTTCATGATCATGCACGTAGAAGTAGAGTAAAGTTGAGATCTAGCATAAAAATCTCATGTTCATGCTTTTAAACTTCATTTCATGCATCATAAGTAGTAGATCTAGCTTTTCGATGCTTATACCATGCTTGACATGAATGATCTTATGGATGATTTATGTTTTCATGCATTCATACTCTGGCTTTTTTTAGGTATATAGATGTGGTGGTTGGTAGATCTTTAGGTGAATAAAGCAAGGAACTTGTAAAGGACAAGTTTTTGCTTGAAATATTCAAAGACAAATTCGTATGGTTTCAAAGGTCTATTTTGCAAACCCTTTTATCAACTTTAAAACTCATGTTTTATGTGAAAAATGAAGGATATAGGTAATAGGTATCATTAAGTAGTGATTTTTATAAGTTAAAACGAGTTTTGATGAGACTAATGTATAAAACAAGAAGGTGTAGATGGAAAAAAAAAATTTTGAGTTAGTAGTCAACATATGAAATTCGTAATTTTGAATGTAGCTCATAAGAACACCTATCATCTAAGCTTAAAATAGAAGTTTTATGTATAAAATGGAGTCCTTAAGTAATAGGTATCTTAAAGTCTTAATTTTTATGCATTAAACAAGTTTTTCCCAAAAAAAAAAAAAAAAAAAGATCATTCAAAAATTTAATTTCAAGAAATCCGGATTTTTGGATGAATCTTATTTGAAAACATATTTGCTAAGTGTAAAATGTAAGTTTTTATGTAGAAATGAAGGCTTGGGTAATAGGTATAATGAAGACTCAATTTAGATAAGGACAAATTGATTTTCTTAAGGAAATAACTTCAAAACAAATGAGATAGTCAAAGTTAGGAATCTAGTTTTCATGAAAGTGTGTAGCCATGGATCTTCACAAATAAGAAGTTTCTAAATTTTCCTCTTTGTAAATAATGTCAAAGGCATGCATGCATCAAGTTCATATCATATCATTCATGATAGGAAATCATCAATATTGCATGTGTAGCTAAAACTATATGCTAGAAACATCACAAACAATCATAAAGCTATTTTTGGAGTTGAAGTTTTCAAACGACCAGAACTGATGCCTCTTTTGCTTGACCTAAATATTTCGAGACTTGAAAATAATATTAGGAATAGATATATATTTCGAAGTAGATAGAAATCGATATATTATATGCTCAATTCTGAGTTAAAATGAGTTATATATGGTCATTCAAAGTTAGGACTTTATCTTATGCGGAAATTGACGAACTTAATAGTTATAATTGTTAAGTTATTAGAACCTTATAAGAAATACTCATTTCGGGTATTCGTTGTACTTAGGTGATTTGGAGGACGCATTTCCACTCCCCAAGGACTACTACAACTAGTGGATTTCTCTCCATGGCCGAGTGAGTTCATTTCTTAAATAGTTGTGCTCATGTATGTGCTTGTAATCGTAGTGGCACTAGAATTAGGAAAAGATAAAACTATGATGAGTTGTGATTTAATCTTGTTTGAATGAATAATAAGTATATCGAGACGAGACATGTTGTAAATATCATTGTGTGAGCAAGTATAGACTTGGATTGTCTGAAATTCTCGATGATCACATTTAATCTACATAATTAACATGCCACGATTATATGAATAAATTGTACATGCATATCACGTAATGAGTCACATTGCATTAGCTAATATACTTTTGGTGGGACAAAAGTATATTAGCGGAAGGTGAGGGGGCCTATGTTAACATTAAGGATGTGAGATCGCTAAGTTAACGGATGTGGAGTAGGCACATAAAACTACAAAAATAAAACAACAGAGGTTGTATGACTAAGAGAAATAGATAAGGATGATGGTTGCATGACTTATGGACCACCCCACTCAAAATTGGAATTTATGGTTGCATGTCTTATGGACCATCCTAACCCTGAATGGAGGACGTAATTTCATTCACATATGGCTCCCGGAAAGTCATATGCTTGTATGATCATTTGCTTGTGCATTATATATGGCTGTTAATAACTTGTCTGATATATATTGTTGCTGAGTATTGAATATTTGGGAATGAATCTCACTAATCCTGTTAGCTTACACCCCGATAGTTTTGTTGTGGTGTTCCTATTTTTGGTTGTTCCGAGAGAACACTTTTCACAGGGTTATCTTTTGGATGAAGGAGCATTTGAAGAAGTCGAGACCTAGCTAGAGGCATGGACTTCTAGGAAAATCTCTTTGACATAAACCCTAACGTTTATAATATGGTTTTAGACTGGATAGACTTCTGTTATTATTTTGGTGGGGGTATGCCCCCTTGACTTTTGTAAAGACTTAACTTATTTAACTGGTTGTGATTTCTATTCTTAATGCTATTGTACGCCTTCTTAAAACTATTCGATTCAAAGTGTGATCCTAAAAGTTGTGCAAGTACACCTTACACCCGGTATGTAAACTTATGGGATGACTAAGGTTGTCATACTTAAATTTAAATATCTAGTGTGGTAGACTGTCGCGTTTTGGGTACCCTTTAGGCTGTAATAGTTTAAGTTGGTATCAAAGCATGGTTAAGAGTTTATAATTATAACTATAACTGAATAGCCTTAAAGTGGGATAAAAAGAAAAGATGGAATAGAATTTAAAAGAAAGACTTGGATAGGATGATGACTAGGGTATGAGTCTTTGAATCCTATTTCCTATCTCTTTTGGATAGTAACAACTAGGAAGCAATCGGCTTATCATTGTGAAACGTTTATAAGCGTTCCAATAAGACTCTAATAGAATATTGCTTAGGTGGTCTTGATTGTTTTCAGGATCGCGTTTTTATTATTAAAGGTTGATTGTTTTGTTGTTGCATAAAACACGAGATTATACTTGAATATTGCATGTGAGGATTTTTGCATGTGCTGTTTAAATTTCAATAAAGTTATGATTATGTTATATGATTTTAAGATTTTATTACTTAAATTCTTGATTTCCTTTTTGTACTTTTATTTTCTGTTTTTGCTACAGTTTCCATTATTTCCGCTTCTCGTTTGAAAATATTAATAAAATATTGATAAGAAGATTACTTAACTAGACAAAATAAAATCTGCAACAGCCGAGGTAGGAGAAGGAGACGTTAGGAGGAAAGTGCCTCTAACCAACGCAATATGGAAGAAGGGCAACAAGCTGCCCCACCTCCAAACCCTCCCGCCGATGCTACTCAAGTAGCTTTGCAAGCTATACTTGGACAGATGGCACAAATGACTTAAGTGCTTGAAGCACTTCGGCAGACTTTACCGGCTCAAGCACCAGCTCTGGCTCCGCCTCCACCGGCACCACAAGCTTCTGTGGGGATGCCTGCACAGGAAAGCACGCATTCTCATACCGCACCCTTGCCTTCTCCACCACCAATGAGGCCATAAAAGAGCTCCCTACCTGAGTTCATTAAGAGTAATAGATATTTTGAAGGGGCTTTTGGAAGACCGAATGAGGCTGAGGATTGGTTGGCTCAGATAGAGCGATCCTTTAATGCTTTTGAGGTGCCGCACCACCTGAGAGTTGATTACGACACTTATATGCTCAGGTTCAACGCGAGAGTTTGGTGGGACTCCAAGCAAAGAGAGCTCATGCACCGATCACTTGGGAAAGGTTCCGTCATGAGTTTGTGGAAAACTACTTCTCCGGTAGTCTCCGGTACAGTTTAGTGTGGATTTCTTGCACATTGCTTAGAAGGGTCGAATAGTGGAGCAATATGAAACTGAATTCAGTGGTTGCTACAATATGCTCCGGATTCCTACAAGCATAGCGAGGAGCTAAAAAGACAAGTTTTCCTGAACGGATTGGATGAGGAATTGAGAATGAGGCTAGAAGAATTTGATATTAGATCTTTCAGAGAGTTAGTGGAAAGAGCCCGGATAGTGGAAGGGGCTAAAAAGAGAAAGGGCAAGACTGAAAAGATGCCTTCGGTTTTTGGAAGGAAGTTTTATGGGGGATCAGAATCTGGATTCTCTCAAAAGAAGTCCAAGCCGTCTTATGGCTTTAAGAGTAACACTAGTGGGGGACAGCTTACCCTTAAGGGCATTAGTTGCTGGAAATGTAAGGGGGATCACTACCCCAAGAACTGCCCACAGTTACAAGATAAGTGTTATTTCTGTAGCGATTCATCTCACAAGATTGCTAACTGCCCAAAGAAGTCCACTACCACATGTTTTGTCTGCAAGCAAATGGGATACTTTGCCAATGAGTGCCCACAAAGGAAGAATGCTCCAGCTAGATCTTTTGGAGGATCAGCAGCAACAAGACCTGGGAATGGGATTGGTGGAAATAATGGTAGCCACTCTGGGTTAGCCATGCACGGGATGAGGATCTATAACCTCGAAGGATAATGGGTATGTGAGGAGATGAGAGATGAAGATTGCAGATTGGTTGCTCTCAAGGAGGATAGTGGTCCGGACTTTGGCCTTGTTACAGGTACATCTCCTACTTTTTGCTCTTGTTTATCTGTTGTTTTGAAGTTGTTAAGATTCAAGTTTAAGGAAAGAAAAACAAGCTCAATTAAGTTAAAGAAGTCAGGAAAGTAAGTTAGGATTGTATGAAGTTAGTGATTAGTAAGTGTTGGACGCAGGGCACATATGGGTAGATAAAGCAACCGCCTATGCTTTGTTTGATAGGGGGAGCCACACTCATTTATCACCACCAGATTGGCTAGACAAGTTGGTTTACCAATAGTCACTATTGCCTCTAGCTTTCGTGTTAAAACCCCTACTGGAAGCATTGTGACAACAAATGAGATGTTAAAGGATTGTCCAATGGAGATTCATGGGCACGGTACGAGGTGTGATTTAATAGTGTTGGGGATGAGTAGATATGAGGTGATTTTTGGAATGAGTTGGTTAGCCATTGCTAAAGTCGTTGTGGACTATCAAAAGAAGAAAGTGAATTTTAAGGATGTTAATGGATTGGATGTTGAGTTCACGGGTGAGACCGTATCTTCAAGAGGAATAGACCTAGGCTCATTTGAATTGATCATGGATGGAGAGGTTGAGGTTGAAATTGAAAGTTTTCTTAATGCAACGGAAAAAGAGGAAGGATTATCTAAGATCGAGGATATAACAGTAGTCAAGGAATTTTCTGATGTCTTTCCGGATGAGCTACCAGGTTTGCCTCCTAAGAGATAAATTGATTTTGAGATTGACTTGGTGCCGAACACCGAGCTGATATCCAAAGCGCCTTACCGTATACCCCTGTTGAGTTGAAGGAATTACAAAGGCAATTACAAGAACTCTTGGACCAAGGATTTATAAGACCAAGTGTGTCACCATGGGGTGCACCTGTGCTATTTGTTAAGAAAAAGGATGGGTCAATGAGGTTATGTGTTGATTATCGGGAATTGAATAAAGTTACCATCAAGAATAAGTATCCACTTCCAAGGATTGATGACCTTTTTGATCAGTTACAAGGAGCAAGTGTATTTTCACGGATTGATCTACGATCGGGGTATCATCAGTTAAGAGTTAGACCCGAAGATGTGCCAAAAACTGCTTTTCGAACTCGTTATGGACATTATGAGTTCCTAGTGATGTCTTTCGGATTAACAAATGCTCCTGCTGCCTTTATGGACTTGATGAATCGGGTATATAAATCCTTGTTGGATAAGTGTGTGATTGTGTTTATTGATGATATTTTGATTTACTCGAAGACGAGGAACAACACGAAGAGCACCTTCGTATGGCATTACAAACCTTAAGGAACATAAATTGTATGCCAAGTTTTCCAAGTGTGACTTCTGGCTAGATAGGATCTCGTTTTTGGGACATGTTGTGTCAGGTGATGGTATATCTGTAGACCTCGAGAAGATTAAGTCTGTGGTGGAATGGAAGCCGCCTAAGACCGTGACTGAAGTAAGAAGCTTTTTGGGTTTAGCGGATATTACAGGAAATTTGTCCAAGACTTTTCCAAGATAGCCAAGCCGTTAACCAGTTGACTCAAAAGAATGAAAAGTTTGTTTGGATGGAAAAGCGGGATCAAAGCTTTCAAGAATTGAAACAAAGACTTGTTTCTGCTATCTTGGTTTTGCCAAACCCCAAAAAAACCCTACGGTACACAGTGATGCTTCGAGAAATGGTCTCGGATGCGTTCTCATGCAAGAGGGGAAGGTGATTGCTATGCTTCAAGGCAGCTAAGGCCACATGAGCAAAATTATCCACGCATGACTTGGAGCTAGCCGCGGTTGTCTTTGCTTTGAAAATATGGAGACATTACCTTTATGGACAAAGGTGTGAGATCTACACGATCAAAAAGTCTTAAGTATTTGTTCACCAAAAAGAGTTGAACATGAGGCAACGAAGATGGCTGGAGTTAATTAAGGATTACGATTTGGGAATTAATTACTCCGGAGAAAGGTAAACGGTTGCCGATGCCTTAAGTCGTAAGAATCATGGTGAAGTTGCAACTCTTTTGACTGACCAGAAAGAATTGATAAAAGAATTTGAGAAGTTAAGCATTGAATTTGTTGGCAAGATTTGAGATGGAAATAGCAAGTTTGGTGTTGGAACCAACTTTAGTGGAAAGATTAAAGAGGCTAACGTTATGATGAAGTGATTCAAAGGATAAAGAAGGAAGTTCAGGAGGGGAGATATACTTATTTTACCATAGATGAAGACGACGTAATAAGGATGAAAGGACGATTGTGTGTGCCTGATGATGAAGAAATGAGGAAAGAAATTATGAGCGAAGCACACAATTCTGGATATACAATATACCCGGGAGGAACCAAGATGTACCAAGACCTTAAAGGACATTGTTGGTGGAATGGAATGAAATGGGATGTGGCAGACTTTGTGATTAAGTGCCCAACATGCCAATAAGTGAAGGTGGAACATCAAAGGCCGGGTGGATTGATAAAACCTTTGCCTATACCAGAATGGAAATGGGACCAGATTTCCATGGATTTTGTTTGTGGTTTACCAAGGACACCGTCAGGACACGATGCCGTATGGGTTGTGGTGGATTGATTAACTAAGTTTGCTCATTTCTTGCCAATAAGTATGACTTTCTCCATGGATAAATTGGCGAGACTTTACATGGAGGAAATTGTTCGCTTACACGGAGTACCGGCTGGGATTGTGTTAGATCGAGACCCAAGGTTTGTGTCTAAGTTCTGGGTGAGCTTGCAGAGGTGTATGGGAACGAAGTTGCATTTTAGCACCGTTTATCATCCGCAGACCGATGGACAATCCAAAAGAACAATTCAGACTTTGGAAGATATGCTTCGGGCATGTGTGATGGAGTTCAAGGGAAGTTGGGAAGCGCATTTACCTTTGGTTGAGTTCGCTTACAACAATAGCTATCACTTGACCATCAAGATGCCGCCTTTTGAGGCTTTATATGGACGTAAGTGTAGATCCTCGTTGTTTTGGGATGATGTAGAAAAGATGGTTCTTGGACCCGATCTTGTACAAGATGCTGCCGACAAGGTTCGGATAATCCAACAACGGATGAAGGAAGCCTAAGATAGACAAAAGAGTTGGACAGATTTAAAAAGAAGGGTTCTCGAGTTTCAAGTGGGAGATCATGTATATTTAAAGATAAATCCTATAAGAGTATTCACGAGTTCGCTCGCAAGGAAAGTTGAGCCCCGGTACATTGGTCCTTTGAAGTGTTGGAAGGTGGGAGAGTTGGCATATCGCCTTGCCTTGCCACCAAATCTTTCGGGAGTGTACAATGTTTTTGATGTCTCGGTTCTTCACAAGCATGTAGCCGACCCAGATCAAGTCATAGAATCGAAACCGATGTTGTTAAAAGAAAACCTCACTTATGAAGAGCACTAGGTACAGATCTTGGATAAAAAGGTACAAAAATTAAGGAATAAGGAAATTAAGTATGTAAAGGTCCTTTGGAGAAATCATGCACACGATGAAGCAACTTGGGAAGCAGAAAATGAGATGCGGTAGAAGTATCCAAACATGTTTAAAGAATTAGGTAAGTCGTTCAAGTTTTGAGGACAAAAATTTGTTTAAGGTGGGTAGGTTGTAAACCCCGGTTTTCTCAGTAATCGAGTAAACTCCGTAAATCAAAAACCAAAACCCTAAATAGGATTAGTACTAGCAACCTAAGAACCCTAGGTCCGGCTTTTCTTCGATTTCTATATAAAGGAACCCCTATAGAATAATTTAATATGAATCATTTTTTTATAGCATATTTCAAACTATACAAAGTTTTGATTTCGAAAAATTTTCTATTCCGGGCTTTCCCGAGCTCCATTCCGGAAAAGCGAGCCTCAAAACTAGAAACTCAGAAAAATATTCCAGAATACTCATTAGAACCGGAGTTTTATAAGGATTCCAAAAATATATGTTTTATAATTTTTCGGGTTATAAAAATTATAGTTATAGCCTTTTTTGCCGTATTTTTCTTTCTACCGATAAAGTATGTCTTATCTACTATTTATTACTATTCACAAGTACAACATATTACACACACATCCATACCCTAGTCTTACATCCTTACAACCACTCAATTAGATTTTCTTTTCCAAGAATTTTTGTCTCTTAACAAATTATTACATTTAATACATTTTATTGCACAAATTACAATTTCAAATAAAATCAAAACACTCTCTCTCTTTCACTCATTAGTGGCCGACGCGTGACCCCCCATATTTGTCTCCAAATTGATTTATTTATCTCCTTTTATTACTTAAAATAAACCCTAGTTCACTTAATATAAATAGTCCTTTACTTTCTCTCTCCTTCACTTTTACTTCATTTGTTCAAAAATCACAAAAACCCTCTCTTCTTGCTCCCTCTTGCTGTGAACCCTAGCCCCATTGCACACACACACCACAAGCATCAATCTTCTTCATTTCTTCATTAAATCCAACTTTAGGTGATGGTTCCTAAGCCTTACTACCATTTAATCTTATAATGGCAAGATTATTCATGAGTATTTTCACTCAAAGTCCCCATGAGCACTTGCTAGGGACAAGAAAATTCTACTACATGAATATCAAGCCATCGCAAGAGTGGATCTTTTTTTTTTATTAAGTTTTTGTTGAGATATCTTCATGATCAAGCATGTAGAAGTAGAGTAAAGTTGAGATCTAGCATAAAAATCTCATGTTCATGCTTTTAAACTTTATTTCATGCATCATAAGTAGTAGATCTAGCTTTTCGATGCTTATTGTAAACCCCTGTTTTCTAAGCCCTAAACCTTAAGCCGGAAAGTCTACTGAAGACCTTAGGTCAACGGATCATGAGTAAAACCCTACAGTTTAGATCCTGAAAACCCGAGTTCGTAAATCGAGGAGTCGAAAAATAATTAAAGTGTTTAGAATAGTCCGTAATAATATTTGATTTATTAAAAATCAATCGGTTCAATTTCGGCTTATTCGAACCCGTTTGGATACTGCCTTGGAAAGCGTGTCCCGGGGCTCGAAAAATTAAAAATATATCTTTAATTTTTTAGACTCGTATTTTTATAAGGATTTCAAAAATATCAAGTTTATAATTTTTCGGATTCTAAAAATATCAGTTATAGCTCATATAAGCTTATTTTACTCTTACCGGTAACTTAATTGTTAAATTTCTAAAAATAATTTAATTGATTATTTTATTTAAATCATAAAAATTCTGCCACTTTAATAAAAATATTTTTCTTAATTTATTTTATAAATTTTCTTATTCAAAAAGCCACTTTATCAACCCATACCTTAAGTACACATCTATTATCATTACTACACATTATTATGTCTTCTTTCACTTTTCTTACACTCCATTTTCCAAAACTTGCAGCTGACCATTCCCCATAATTTAGCCACTTTTCATTATTTTATTTATTTATTTGTTATTTTAAAGTCTCTTTAGTTAGATATCGTACAACTAGTTACACTTTCAAAAATACAAGTTAAAATCAAGTTACACACACTCCCCCACACAATACAATTCACGCCAGCCCCCTCCATGCAGCTGATGGTTTTATTTTTTTTTATCATTTATTTAACACACTTTTATCTATATGTAAACATCTCATTCCTTCCCTCTTTCATAGTTGTAAACCCTATATTTTTCCTCTCTCTTTTTCTCTTCTTCCTTGCCTTGTCTTCTTAAAAACAAGCTGTCCCCATTTTTATTTCTTGCTTCCATACATATTTCTTGCAAATATTTGAGGTAATCTTTCTCTTTTTGCTCTTATAAGATGTTCTAGGATGATACCATGGATGTTTCATGCATCAAAGGACATTCCACATGCTTAAAAGGCTATGGATGATGATGCCAAGAAGTGAAACACTCCTCTAGATGATGATCCCTTTTGTTCTTAGTATTTTTGTTATATGGAAGGCTTGTTTATCTTCTTGTTTTTGTGATAGCTTGTAGATCTAGAGTTTTATCAAGCTTTAGTTATGTTTATGTGTAGATCTAGAAGTTTAAGGTCTATTACTAAGTTTTTCTTATGCTTTCATGGTTATATATTGAGTAGATCTTAGATTTGAGTTTGAATGAAAAAGTGAAATTCGTAACTTGTCAAGGCACCATCTTAAAAACCCACTTCCAAGTCTCAAAATGAAAGTTTTTGTTAAGAAAATGAAGGTTTTATGGATGCATATCATCAAGACTTCATCTTACAAGAATCAAAGTTGATTTTCAAAAACAAAAATTGTATTTTCGGATCAAGACAAAGACCTAAAATAAAAACATGTTTTTCAACTCACAAATGAGGATTTTATTCAAGAAATGAAGGGTTCTTAGGATATAATATGTAATGGGTTGTTTTTCATGAGTTTTGATAAATTTTCCCAAGAGATATGTCCAAAATAAATTTATGAAAATTCGGATCAAGACCAAGACCTATTTTTGAAACCCATCATTCAACTTTAAAATGAAGATTTAGACAAAAATATAAGGGCTCTTGGTATAATATCTTAAGGAATGAATTTTCATAAGTTTAAATGAGTTTTCCAAAAAAGGTATAGCTGAAATCAAGTGTTTTGTAAAAGACAAAATTTAGTTCTTGTATTCATTGTAAACTTCAAAGAGGAAATTCGTAATTATGGGGAGACCAATTTTGAAAACCTTCTTTTTGATCTCAAAACAAGTATTTTATATTGAAAACGGAATGCTTTGATATATAATATTGGAAAATTATTTTCATTGAGCTAAGTAAGTTTTAGTAAAGGAATTACTCAAAACAAGACAATGAATTTCAACTTGTAAATTTCGGTTTTATGAAAATGGATCCTTAGAAGTTTCATTTGAAACTTTGTGTTTGGTATTAGATAAGTGTGTAATCTCTTAATTTTGTTTTGAGAATCTCCTTGCAAGCTTAGGACTAAAATAAATTGGTCTAAGTAGTTAAATAGAGTAGATATGGAAATTTTTCACAAAGGCTCAAAATCTGGAATTTTCGTAACCCTACTGTACAGTAAGTTTCCGACCCCTAAATGATATTAAATGTTTGAATTAACTTTAGAAATGGATAGCTCTTTCGAAGTAGGTATAAATCGGTACATTATGAGCTAAATTCCGAGTTAAAATGAGTTAGATATGACCTTTTTAAGTTAAGGATTCAACCTAGACGGAAATTGACGAACTTAGTAAATAAAATTGTTAAGTTTAATAGAACTTCATAAGAGATACTCATTGAGGGTATTCTTTGTACCTAGGTGAATTGGAGGACGGGTTACCACTTCCCGAGGACTATTACGACTAGTGGATTTTCACTACATGGACAAGTGAGTTCATTTCTCAATTAATTATGCTCTTGGATGTGCTTGTAGTAGTAGTGGCATTAAACTTAGGAAAAGATAAAATTGTGATTGAATGGTGATCTAAACTTGCATGAATGACGATAAGTATATCGAGGCAAGCTTTGTTGCAATAATCGTGTATGAGCTAGTATAGATTTGGAATGTCTGAAATTTGTATGGCCACTTTTAAATTATCTAATTAATCTACCATGATTATATGAATAATTGTACATGCATATCACGTAATGAGTCACATATCATTGTCGAGTATGCCTTTGGTGGACAAAGGTGTATTTGGGAGGCAGCGGGTCTTTAATGAAGGGGATTAGGTTGCATGACTTATGGACCACCCCATTCAAATAATGAAACTATGGTTGCATGACTTATGGACCAACATTAAAAATTGTGGTTGCATGTCTTATGGACCACCCCACTTAAGATTGGGACTATGGTTGCATGTCTTATGGACCAACTTTGGAATTGTAGTTGCATGTCTTATGAACTACCCCAAACCTCGAATGGAGGGCATAAATTCATTCACTTATGACTACCGGAAAGTCATATGCTTCTTGCTCATATGCTTGTGCATTCATATGGTTGCTTAATTGTAACTTGCTTGTATAGATATTTAGTTTGGTCGGCATGTTACTTGAAGAAAATGAATCTCACTAAGCATTAGCTTATACCCCAACAGTTTTTGTTGCAGTGTTTCCTATTTTTGGATGTTCCAAGGGGACACTTTGTGCAGGTTTATCGCATGGAATTAAAGAGCTTTTGAGGAAGTCGGGACCTAGTGTAGGCGTGGACTTCTAGGAAAATTTCTTTAATGTAATTCAGATACATGTAATTGGAGCTAAACGATGTAGACTCCTCTTATTTTGGCGGGGTATGCCCCCTTGGCTTTTGTAAAGATTAACTATTTATCTTGATGTGATTTTATATCTTAATGCTATGTATGCTTTCTTAACTACTCGAATCAAAGTATGATCCTAAAAGTTGTGAAAGTACCCTTACACTCGATATGTAAACTTATGGGATGATTAAGGTGGTCATACTTAAGTTTAAGTATTGCGTGTGGTGGACTGTCGCGTTTAGGATACCCTTTGGGGCGTGACACTTATACATGCTTGACATGAATGATCTTATGGATGATTTATGTTTTCATGCATTCATACTCATGAAGGCTTTGTTTTAGGTATATAGATGTGGTGTTGTATCTTTAGGTGAATAAAGCAAGGAACTTGTAAAGGACAAGTTTTTGTTTGAAATATTCAAAGACAAATTCGTATGGTTTCAAAGGTCTATTTGCAAACCCTTTTATCAACTTTAAAACTTATGTTTTATGTGAAAAATGAAGGATATAGGTAATAGGTATCATTAAGTAGTGATTTTTATAAGTTAAAACGAGTTTGGATGAGACTAATGTATAAAACAAGAAGTGGAATTTAGATGGAAAAGAAAATTTTGAGTTAGTAGTCAACATATGAAATTCGTAATTTTGACTGTAGCTCATAAGAACACCTATCATCTAAGCTCAAAATAGAAGTTTTATGTATAAAATGGAGTCCTTAAGTAATAGGTATCTTAAAGTCTTAATTTTTATGCATTGAACAAGTTTTTCCCCAAAAAAAAAAAAAAGATCATTCAAAAATTTAATTTCAAGAAATCCGGATTTTTGGATGAATCTTATTTGAAACATATTTGCTAAGTGTAAAATGTAAGTTTTTATATAGAAATGAAGGCTTGGGTAATAGGTATAATGAAGACTCAATTTAGATAAGGACAAATTGATTTTCTTAAGGAAATAACTTCAAAACAAATGAGATAGTCAAAGTTAGGAATCTAGTTTTCATGAAAGTGTGTAGCCATGGATCTTCACAAATAAGAAGTTTCTAAATTTTCCTCTTTGTAAATAATGTCAAAGGCATGCATGCATCAAGTTCATATCATATCATTCATGATAGGAAATCATCAATATTGCATGTGTAGCTAAAACTATATGCTAGAAACATCACAAACAATCATAAAGCTATTTTCAGAGTTGAAGTTTTCAAACGACCAGAACTGATGCCTCTTTTTCTTGACCTAAATATTTTCGAAACTTGAAAATAATATTAGGAATAGATAGATATTTTGAAGTAGATAGAAATCAATATATTATATGCTCAATTCCGAGTTAAAATGAGTTATATATGGTCATTTAAAGTTAGGACTTTATCTTATGTGGAAATTGACGAACTTAGCAGTTAGAATTGTTAAGTTATTAGAACCTTATAAGAAATACTCATTTTGGGTATTCGTTGTACTTAGGTGATTTGGAGGACGCATTTCCCTCCCCAAGGACTACTACGACTAGTGGATTTCTCTCCATGGCCGAGTGAGTTCATTTCTTAAATCGTTATGCTCATGTATGTGCTTGTAATCGTAGTGGCACTAGAATTAGGAAAAGATAAAACTATGATGAGTTGTGATTTAATCTTGGTTGAATGAATAATAAGTATATCGAGACGAGACATTTGTAAATATCATTGTGTGAGCAAGTATAGACTTGGATTGTCTGAAATTCTCGATGATCATATTTAATCTACATAATTAACATGCCACGATTATATGAATAAATTGTACATGCATATCACGTAATGAGTCACATTGCATTAGCTAATATACTTTTGGTGGGACAAAAGTATATTAGCGGAAGGCGAGGGGGCCTATGTTAACATTAAGGATGTAAGATCCCTTAAGTTAACGGATGTGGAGTAGGCACATAAAACTACAAAAATGAAACAACAGAGGTTGTATAACTAAGAGAAAGAGATAGAGATAATGCTTGCATGACTTATGGACTACCCCACTCAAAATTAGAATTTATGGTTGCATGTCTTATGGACCATCCTAACCCCGAATGGAGGGCTAATTCCATTCACATATGGCTCCCGGAAAGTCATATGCTTGTATGATCATTTGCTTGTGCATTATATATGGCTGCTAGTAACTTGTCTGATATATACTGTTGCTAAGTATTGAATATTTGGGAATGAATCTCACTAATCCTGTTAGCTTACACCCCGATAGTTTTGTTGTGGTGTTCCTGTTTTTGGTTGTTTCGAGAGAACACTTTTCACAGGTTATCTTTTGGATGAAGGAGCTTTTGAAGAAGTCGGGACCTAACTAGAGGCATGGACTTCTAGGAAAATCTCTTTGACATAAACCCAACGTTTGTAATATGGTTTTAAACTGGATAGACTTCTGTTATTATTTTGGTGGGGTATGCCCCCTTGACTTTTGTAAAGACTTAACTTATTTAACTGGTTGTGATTTCTATTCTTAATGCTATTGTACGCCTTCTTAAAACTATTCGATTCAAAGTATGATCCTAAAAGTTGTGCAAGTACACCTTATACCCGGTATGTAAACTTATGGGATGACTAAGGTTGTCATACTTAAGTTTAAATATCGAGTGTAGTAAACTGTAGCGTTTTGGGTACCTTTTGGGGCGTGACACATATGCTATGACTTTACCTCATTGCATAAAAACACAACCCAGATCTAGTATAGAAGCGTCAATACCAATAATGTACTCTTCACTACTCGCTGGCAAAGCTATCACCGGTATAGATACTAACTTTTCTTTTAACTATTGGAAACTACTTCCACAATTATCATCCCACACATACTTCACTCCCTTTTGAGTCATTTGATTTAAAGGATTTAGAAATCTTGGAGAAATCCTCTACAAATCTCTTGTAATATATTGCCATTCCTAAGAACTTTTGATTTCCGACACATTCTTAGGAGTTGACCATTCCCTTATAACTTTCTCCTTTTTCAGGATTTACTGAAATTCCATTTCCATCTATAATATGTTCTAAGAGAAACACTAGCTCCAAACAAAACTTATGCTTGGTGAACTTGGCATGCCACTTTTCTTCTTATAACGTCCTCAAAACTAATCTCAAATGTTCTTCATGTTCTCCTTTAATCTTTGATTAAACCAAAACATAGTCAATATACAGTATTACAACCAAATCCATTTACTCTTTAAAGATCCTTTTTCATAAGATCCATAAATATAACTAGGGCATTTGTAAGATCGAAAGGCATAACCATGAATTCATAATGCCCGTATCTGGTCCTGACAACTGTCGTTTAAAATATCGTTGGCTTAAATCCGTAGCTAGTGATATCCTGACCTCAAATCGATCTTAGAAAATACTTGCACTCCTGCAACGGGTAATTATTCTTAATCGTTACCTGGTTTAACTCTTTATAATCTATAAATAACCTCATGCTCCCATCTTTCTTTTTCTCAAACTCACTAGAACTCCTCAAGGTGATACGACTGGTCTAAAGAACTTCTTCTTAAGCAAGTCCTCCGTTGAACTTTTAATTCCTCCAATTCCGTTGGAGCCATATGATACAATACTATAGACTTAGATAAGGTATCTAGCACCAGATCAATACAAAACTCTATTTCTTTTTCAAGCGGTAACCCTGGTAAATCTTTTGGAATTAAATCAAGATATTCTCTTACGATTTGTATCCTCGTAAGATCAATCTTTAATTTATCTCCTATTGTCAAAACTGCATTTACTAAAACTGACTTTTCCTATAACTCATATGTAAGCAACATTGAAGGTCCTTGCACTTCAAGTTTATGCACAAAATGATCTCCATCCGATAAACTAAAATCCACAACTAGATCCAAATACAGCATTATGTTTCCTCAATTAGTCTACTCCTATCATATCCATTACTATAATATTCGCAGGTAAACATCACCTTCCATTTTTATATTCAAATTTCTTTACAAATCCAAGTCAACATTGCTCCATATTTTAAAGGTAGCTGCAAACAAACTCTTAAATGCTTCCTCATAACAAAAAAACAAACTTCTTAAATATGCTTGAAAACTTGCACCTGTATCTGTCACGCCCCAAGGGTACCCTGAACGTGGCAGTCCGCCGTACACAATAAAAGCCAAAGATGACCACCTCAGTCACGCGAAGGCTTCCATACTATGTACAAGGCGTCTAACACATGGAGGAACTCATCGGAGTAATACATTTTACGTTGATATAGCTTGAGTAACAATGTAAAGGAAATACAAATTTACTATACTTCAGATACAAATCACTATACTTCATAATACAACTCATTAAACTTCAATTACACTTCATCAAAAGATTCTACTACGTAAAACTATTACAAGGCAAATAATAAAACTAGCTGGTAACTTCAAACATTCGTGCTCTTTGCCGAAATCCCGGAGTCATTCCCGGCTCCAACCAATTCGGTCCCCACTTTGCATTCTTGAAATAACCTGCTCATTTAAACAACTATTGGGGTATAAGCTACACTAGCTTAGTGAGAATTCCCTTAGTTCCGTACCATAACAAACAAGTTATTAATCAATCATATGCTATGCATGAACAAACACGTGAGCAAGCAATTATGCATGGGTATCCGGAACCCACACACAGAACGGATTTACGCCCTCCGTATCTTGGGTTAGGAATGGTATTGAGTCTACACGACCGCATCTAGTCCCCAAGCCCTTGGCTCTTAGCACTCGACTCGGCTAGGCTCATCCAAGAATGCATCCACATGCGCCTTAGTATCCCTGAATGAGCTCTGGCACCGGGTTCGTTATCCAAACGAGTCATCCCGGACCATACCGATCGACCTGCGTAGGAGTAGCATGCTACCAAATGCAATATGTCCGATGCGATGCATGACCAATTTAATTTTTACTTAGGTCAAAAAATTTATACATTCTTTAGAGTGACCAACCAATCACACATATAACAGAAATAATATGAACGGTGCAGTTATCCAATCAAATCGTGGTTTCGATATGCTTTAGTATTCTTTGGCATACATTCATCACAGTCTCATCATATATCCCATCCCCATTCATATCGATTTTTATCTTGTTCCTATAATTCTAATGCAACTAACTACAATCACAATCAAGGTAACAAAACAAGGAGGAAACTCACTCGGCCATTGGATCACCGGTCTTCTAGTAATAATAATCCGGTGGTAGGGAATCGTCGATCTCGGATCTCCTAAAAAGGAAGAAATACTCTAATAAGTATTTCATCACTTAACTAATCCAAACTATCTCATTCAAACTATCAAATTCGCAATTCGCGTCCTAAGCGGGAATTCCAACTTAAAACGGCCATAACTTGGTCATTTTAACTCGGAATCTCGCAAATTATATATCGATTTCTATCTACTTCGAAAGATCTATCTAATTCTAACATTATATTTAAGTTTTGAAAACGTTTAGGTCTCGGAACAGAGGGATCAGATCTGATCAGTAACGGTTTCATTCCGAAAAATAGTTTTGTAATGTTTGTAATGTTTTTATTGTATAAATTAGCCATACATGCAATATGAATGATTTCCTAACATGAATGGCATGAAATGAGTTTCATGTATGCATGGTCTTGATGATTTTTGGTAAAAGAAAATTTTAGAACTCTTTATTTTGCAAGACTTCAACTATAACTACTTTTTGAAAAATCTAGTTTTCTAACTTTGGTCATTTCCATTTGTTTTGGATTTATTACTTAAGAAAATATAATTATTTTTGTTAAAATTGAGTCTTCATTATATATATTACTTATGACCTTCATTTCTACATAAAAATTTCCATTTTACACTTTGTAAATATGTTTTCCAATATGATTTACTCAAAAATCCGAATTTTAGAAAATCCTTTTTGAATGATTCATTTGGGGAAAACTTGTTTAAAGCATTAAAATTTAAGGCTTTACTATAGCAATTACCTAAGGACTTCATTTAACACATAAAACTTGCAATTTGAACTCAAATACTAAGTGATTACTTATGCATCATCTCAAATTACGAATTTGACAATTGATCACTAACTCAAAATTTTTCATTTTAATTCCATTACTTGTTTAACACCTTACTCATGCCTAAACTCATTTTAACTTGTAAAAATCATTGCTTAATGATATCTACTACCTATATACTTCATTTTTCACATAAAACATGAGTTTTGGAGTTGATACATGGGTTCTAAAAATTGGTCTTGGTTGGGATCCGAATTTACAAAATTCATTTTTGGTTATATCTTTTGATAAAATCTATCTAAGCTCATGAAAATCCATTCCTTACATATCCTATCCTAAGAGCCTTTCATTTCTTAAATAAAAACTTCATTTTTGAGTTGGAAAACATGTTTTTAAAATAGGCCTTGGCCAAAATCCGAAAATAGAATTTTTATTTTGAAAATAACTTTTGAAATCACATTAGATTCTTGTAAAAAGAAGTCTTGATGATATTCATATATTAAGCCTTCATTTTCTTAAGAAAAAATTACACTTTGACACTTGGAAAGTGGTTTTTAAATATTGGTCTTGCCAAAATACGAATTTCACAAATTTTGTTCAAGTTCAAATCTAAGATCTTCACATAATATGAACATACACCTAGATGAAACCCATGAAAACAAACTTTAAACTCATAGATCTAAACTTTGCTCATCAAAATTACTCATTTATGTTATCTATACCCTAAGCCCTTCATTTTAAATGAAAAATACACATTTTGGAGTTGAAAAACCACTTTTCTAACTATGGTTCCATTTTCATCCGAATTTTCAAAATTGATTTTTGTTGAAAACAAAATAGATCTTGGGTTTCCTACAACTTTCCTACCATCATCAAGCTATAGCAAGTTGTTCATGAACATAAACAAAGATCTAATGCATCTATGAACTCAAAACTTTAGATCTAGTTTTCTAAACTAGTTTTACATGCATGAATCACTAAGATAGACATGTGGATGCTAGATCTATGCATAAATCATAAGGAATAACAAAAATAACAACTTAAATACAAGATCTATGGCATAAACAAAAATCAAAGCTATAAAAAGTTAGATCTACAATATATATCAACTTTAAACAAGAAAATAATTGAAATACAAGATAATAAAAGTAGAGAAAAGGAGAGTTTCATTTTTGGCATCATCATCCTAAGCTTTTAAGCTTATGGAAGGTCATTTGATGCATGAAACCTTCATTACACTTTACCTATATCACCTATGGAGCTTTGGGAAGAAGATTTGCTTAGAAATCTTTAGAATGAAGTGTGGAAGCTCAAGAATGAATGGGGGCAGCTTGTTGTTCTTGAAAGAACAAGAGAGAAAGAAGAAAGAAAGAGAGGAAAAATGAGAGAGAAAGACTAAAGAATGAAAGAGGGAAAGTGAGTAAATGAAGGAGTGAGAGAAAATGAGTGTTTTAATTGAATAAATGAGAGAAAAAAATAAAACAAGGGCAGCCAATGAAGCCCCATGCTGCACGTGAATGTTGAGAGAGGAGAGAGAGAGTGAATTTGTTGAAATTTGACTCAAAATTGAATTGTGTAATTAATGTAATGTAACTTTTTGAAGAAGGATTGAAATATAATTAATTTTAGTCAAAATAGGAGTAAATGAAGGACAATGGCAGCCATAAAGAGGGTCAAAAATCTGCCATCAATTGTGGAATAATGTGTAGAAAGATTGAAGTGAAAATGAAGTGATATGTGTAAGGTGTACTTGAAGGTATGGGTTGTAAAGGTACTTTATTAATAAAATAAAATAAAATTAGAAAATTTATTCCAAATAATTGTAGCAGATTTTTCATAATTAAAATTAAATAATTATTTGAATTATTTTAGTATTTTAACAATTATGTTACCGGTATGATCAAAATACGCGAATATGGCTATAAATAATATTTTTATAACCCGAAAAATTCTAAAAAATTATTTTATGAAAATATAAATATTTTTCAAATATTTTTCAATTATTAAATTAATTTATTTTATTTTTAGTATCGGGTCTTAAACAGAATCTGATCCCGTAAAGACCCGAAACGAACTAAATTTTAGAAAAACAAAATTTTCTATAACATATAAAATATTTATCTCAAAATATAAGGCTCTATAAGAATAATAAAATTTTGTAATGAAATAAAAATGAATAGTGCAAAAGACTAATCAATTACCGGTAATAATGGAAATACGATAAAAATTATAACTGTAACTTTTATAACCCGAAAAATTATATAACTGATATATTTAGAAATCTTATGAAATTACGAGTCTAACGGTACTATTGGTATATCTTTGATATCTCGAGCCCCGGACACGCTTTTCGAAGTCTGTATCCGAACGGGTTCGAAATAGGTCAAAAATTTACCAATCTGATAATTATAAACGAACTTATATTACTATGAGTTATTCTATATATTTAAACTACATCTTGGCCTCTAGGTTAGGGCGCTAGATTGCCGGACTTACACTATTGTATTCCGGTTAGGGTTTCCGGTGATTTTCTGGTTTAGACCTTTGCCAATTTGGAAACTGACATTTATGTTTATATAACATATTTAATTTGAGAAATTTATTTTAAATTTTATTTTTGTAAGTATTTAATATCTCTTAATGTTTTCGGAATTCTTGAATTGAGTTATATTTTCGAAAGTCAATCGTTATTTGCTTTTTAATAATTTGTTTTTGAGCTTTATATTACCCGTTTTTATAAGTCGGAGTTAAATATGGAATTTTTCGTACATGTGGTTTTGAATTTGAAGACCACTGAGTTTTTATTTTATTGTTTAAAGATTTTCATTTTCTCATGATTAAGAAATTTTTTTTTCATTCACGATTTAGGACTTCGAAATTCGGTTTTAATTTGGAGTGATTTTTAAGGTTTATTTTCGAAGTTCATCTTGAATCATTATTGAAATTTTCTGGGCTTACAGTATCACAATCCTAGGAAGCACTTGCCCTCTAGCTCTTTTCATTCTTTGGCTCGATATCCATATTGTCGACACTTGAAATAGATACCTAAGGAACAACTTTTCCAAAACCTGTCACTACCCAACCTTGACACTTGAAATGCAGGCATTCTTAAGCCACATGAAATCCTTGATATCAAACGGTCCATAATATCTGGTACACTTCCTTTTTATACCTTGAACTACTAATTTGTCTTGATAAAAGATCGACCTCTTCTCCCTGTCTTAAGTAAGATTGCTAAATATCATAATGTATAACCATCCAAAAGGATCAAAACACTATGGGACTACAACATATGATCTTACTAACACAAACAAACATATCTCCATAAAATAAAAGGTAATTCGACTTAAGGATCAAAACTCTATAACTATAGGATGAAAACAACACTAATCTAGATAGGATCAAGAACCCTAATGTATTCTACCCCTCTCATCATTGCTCACCGTCCTCAGGAGTCAAAACTTAAATTTAATAGATCACAACCTATTGCTCTTATACAAAATAAGCTGTAACGCCCTAAACTAAGGCATTATAACCCACCATGTGTCCTCTCTTCAAAGGCACACGTAAAGGATATAAATATCTAAACCACAATATATATATATCATGCCCCAAAGGGTACCCTAAACGTAATAGTCTGTTGCATGCTAAATAGGACTTAAGAATCACTACCACGGTCATTCAAAAGTCTTGTATTAGAACGCAAGGCGTTCCCTTACGATAATAGAATACATATGCAGTGGAGATAGACAATTCAACTTGATAGAATAAGCATAAAAACATAAACCACAGATATCTCAGGATCAATTACAAAATACTAAGGGGCATTCCGCTGCTAAACAAAAGTCCAGATATTAGCTTTTAATAACATCTCGAGCGTTAAGGTCTACTATGAAAGACTATACAAGCTAAGTCCAGGGATGCAACCATATATATGGGAACTGCATCAAAAAGAAACTATGGGGTATAAGCTACGCTAGCTTAATGAGTTTCACTTCTAAAATTAAATACTTCATCAAACAGTAGGACAAGCAAGTTATATTAGACAATCAAATGAAATGCACAAGCACGTGAGCATACAATACATAAGACTTTTCGGGAGTCCTATGTTGAATGGATATATGGCCTCCATTCGTGGTTAGGTGTTTCAAGCCCATACGACCATAGATTTCAATTTTCTCATTTATTAGTGGTTGATTTAGGTGCCCGCCCACTCACTAATTTTGTAGTTGATTCAAGTGCCTACTCCACTTCAATTGTAATTCAGGCCGTTCTACACCAACATTCGAGTTTTCCGGCCCAGTTATTGCCTAGCTATTATGCCTTTTTCCCACAAAGGTATAATAACATATGTATTGTGACTCAACATATGGTATGCATGGTCAATTTAATTATAAGTTCATGGCATATTATTTAAGCAAATTATAGGCAATCATAGATATTGTAGACACTTCAATTCTATGCTAAATCATACAAATATTTATAACAATTCCCATTTCGATATTCTTATCATCAATTCAATAAAAAAGAATTCACATGCACATTTCAATTTTTGTCTTGTCCTAGCTCTAATGCCACTATTATTACAAGCACAATCAAGAGCATATAATTTAAAGATAGTGAACTCACTCGGCCATGGACACCAGTCTCTAAAGGTAGCAATTCGGAAACAAGAATTTTGCCCCAATTCAAAGTCACTCAAACGAAAGAAATACCCAAATGAGTATTTCATATCATAACTAATTCCAACTTGTTAAATAAAAACTCTTAAGTTCGTAATTTCCATGGTAGATGGAATTCCAACTTAAAACGGCCATAACTTGATTATTTAATTCGGAATTTTGCAAATAAGCTATCGATTTCTACCTGTCACGCCCCGAAGGGTACCCTAAACGTGGCAGTCTGCCACATATAATATCAAGGCTTAAGAATGGCTACCTTTTCATGCGAAAGCCTTAGTATTATAATGTAAGGCGTCTAACACGGTAATAGGAGACGCTTTGGGAAGCATAGTTTAAGCAAGTAAAGATAAAACATACAAAAATCCAGAAATAAAGTATATCATATCATTAATAACCAAAGGTCTATTACATAACTTCTTAGGGGCATACCCACGCTAATCCCATGGATCGTGATAAACTTTATAACATCCAAAATACTACATTAAAGATTTCAAAGGATTCTAATCTAAGTCTTCGAGTAGATTTCCTCCAAAAGCTTCAATTATAAAACTTACACGGATACGGGAGACCTCGGGCACAAAAATAGGTGTTCCTGAGAATACAAATATCTATAGGGGTGTAAGCTTATGGGCTTAGTGAGTAAATCCCAAAATTCATACTCGAAGAAAATTATCAATCAAGTTTATTATTCAAACATATGAAATGCAACAACCACGTGAGCATACAAGACATATGACTTTCCGGGAATCATATGTTGAATGAATTACGCCCTTCATTCGGGGTTGGGTATTCAGGCCAATTACAGCCACAACTTTTAAAAACACTTTTATAGATCTTACCGGCTCCTATACGCCATCAAACTTGTAGTTATTACAGGCTCCTACTAGCCACCAATTTAAGTAGTTCTTACTGGCTCCTACTCGCCACTGACATGATATACCGGTTATGTCTACCACCACTATTATACACTTGTCCCACCAATTGTATAGTAGTGAATGCAATGTGACTCAACATATGAAGTGCATGAATAATTTCTTTAATTAAAGTCTAGTTTAACTTCTTTCAAGTGATCAATCAATTTCAAACATTTCAAGATATTAATGCATATACAACTTTATTACAAACAAATCGAGTTTCGATATACTTAGTATTCTTTCAACATATTATCATACACTTCCTTTTGATTTTTCTTAAATTCTAGTGCAACTAATTTTACAAGCACAATCAAGAGTATGAAAATAACGGGAATAAACTCACTCAGCCATGATGACACCTTTCTTGAAACGGATGAGTCGTTCGGGATTTCCACTAATCGTAATAATCTTCGGGATATGAACAATCCTCCTCGAGATTATCTAAAAGAAAGAAAAATACTTAAGATGAGTATTTCATGAACTTCTTTTCTTGAAGATTCTAATCTTTTCTTAAAATCGCGGTAAAATCGTATAAGGGGAAATTCCAACTTAAAATGGCCATAACTTGCTCATTTTAACTCGGAATTTTGCGTATAATATACCGTTTTCTACCTACTCGGAAAGATCTACGCATTTCTAAACTTATTTTCATAAAACTAGGTCGTTTGGGTTCCGAAAAGACAGCGACCAGATTTTCCACGAATTTGCAAACATTTGTTTTCCTTCTTGTAAATAAAGCTCATTTGAAAAGATGAATATTTCAAGTATTTTGTAAACTTTTTGAAAGGTAATGACTCATAACAAATGTATGAAGTAAATGAAGTTGTCTCAACTTATGAAAAGTAAGACTTTGAACTTGAGATTTTATTGAAATATTCATTTTATTTTGAAAGATCTTAAGTTATTGGAGACGAATATTCTTTTTCTAAATTTAATCTCTTGTAATTACTTTAATTTCCTAAAGTGTGGTTTTATTTTCTAAACTTGGATTCAAAAGTAGTAAAATGACATTTTTATTTCTTGTAATGATTCCAAAAGAATTTCTACTTCTTGATGAAAGATAAGTTTTCATAAAACCTTTTGTTTATGTAAGAAAAAATTCCCATGCATGTTCATGGGTTTTTAAGAAATCCATTTTCCATATTTATTTCTTTAGAAAGAATCTTTAATTCAAGAAAACACTTTCTCATTTATTTTTGTCGAGACAAAAACATTATGTTCATGCATGAATATGAATCATAAGCTATAGAAATATAAAGTAAAATAATAACTTGAAAGCTTAAGTAAATAATAAAGTAAATCAAGTATTGGGACCTTAGCTTCATCAAGGTACCCCGGACTAAGAAAAGACTAGTCCCGAAAAGAAAAGAAAGAGAAATTGTTTTGACTTGATGAGGACAAGTCTAAGACTAGAATGACTAGTCTTAAAATCAACTTGAAATAAATCGCGATAAAGTAAATAAATTGCATGAAAGATAAATAAATTGCAAGATAATGAGCTTATATGCTCTAAATAGTATATATAGCTATATAGATATATTAGATAGTAATAACATAAAGGAAATATAAAGAACATAAAGGAACATAAAGAGATTGATTTTATGAACAAAAACAAAGTATGAACTTATTGTTGCTTTCTTAAACTTTATGGTTTTAGAAAACACATACTAAGTTCATACTAAGTAAATGAACATGTGGATTTATTGAAGGCATATTACCTAAAAGAAAAAAAAGAAGAGCTCCTTGTAGAAGACTTCTTGGAGAGAATTCTTGAGAGAATTTGAGAGAGATTTTGGTAGAGTAACTTTAGAGAAGAAGTGGTGTGAAAGAAGTGAAGGTATGAGGGGGTATTTATAGGAAAATGTGGGAGATAATTTGTGTTAATTAAATAATTGAAAAATAAAACAATTTGAGGCATTATAGGGGGGGCCGGCTACTTCATGCATAAAGAGGGGAAAATTTATTTTTTTGTTATTTTGTTAATTAAAAGTAAGAAATGAAAGATGTGAAGTTGTATTGGAAATGAAAATGTGTAAGAAATAGGTGTATGGGTTGTAAGAGTAGGTTGTAAGAAAAAGTAGAGATAGATGAATAGTGTAGAATAGTAGAAAATAGTGTAATGTAAAAGTAGACATGACAATTAAATACCGGTAGTAAGAAAATACGCGTATAAAAGCGATATCTGATATTTCTAGCTACCGAAAAATTACGAAATTGATATTTTTAAATCTCATATTTTACGAGTCTAACGGTATATTCAAATATTTTTCCTATTCCGGGCTTCCGGACACGTTTTTCAAGAACTATGTCCGATCGGGTTCAAAGGACACTCGAATTTTGAAAAACTGATATTTTTATAAAACCTATAGCTATTACGAACTATTACAACTAATTTTCCCAACTTCGTTTTCTAGGGCTTGAGAAAACGGCAATGCCGGACTTGAGCGGTTACGGTAAACTAGGGTTTGGTTGACTCTGGGAAATCCGATTGATTTCCGATTAGGGTTTAAACTATAATTCGGATCCAAAAATTTCGGGGATTTACACTACCTATTTCAAAAGATCTATCTATTTATGATGTTATTCTTAAGTTTTGAAAATGTTTAGGTCTCAGAATGCTCGAATAAGATCTGATCAGTAGATAAAACTTGCATTTTCGAAATTGTTTTGTGAAATTTTCATTATTTCTACCAAGTATATTATATGTGTATGCATTATTTACAAGTTATTATCATGAATGACATGATATGAAATATCCATATTTATATCCTTAATGATTTTTGGTTAAAAAGAATTTTTGGAAAAACTTTTACATTGCAACAATGTCCAGAATACTTGTTTGAGAAAACTAGCTTTATCTCTTTGAAAATCATCTATAATTTCACTAGAATAAGGCCTTGATGATCTATATACCTAATACCTTCATTATCTTAATACAATTCTTCATTTAAAAGTTGGAAAGTAGATGTTTAAATATGGGTTTTGTCTAGTGATGAATTTTACAAAATTTTAGGAAATGAAAATATTGTTTGATCCAAGTTTGGAAACCTTTTCTTTGTTTTAGGTTTATACTTTGATAAAATACATTTACTCCTATCAAAATCAAGTCTTTGTTACATCTATTCCCTAGGGTTTCTATTTTTCTATTAAAATTCTCATTTTGACATTTGGAAATAGGTGTTTAAATAGGGGTTATTTTTAGATCCAAATTTTGAAACTTGTTTTTGAGGTTATTTCTTGTAAAAAACTCATTTAATCTTTCTAAAATTAAGTCTTAATCAAACCTACTCCCTAAGGCTTCTATTTCTTTAATAAAACTCTTGTTTTAGGATAGGAAAATAAGTGTTTTCTTGGCATTTCACCCTAGTTACGAATTTTAAGCTTTTGTTGGGGTTGAAACAAGTTCCAACTTGTCTTTTATAAACTTTCTCTTATTTTGAAAATTTCTCTTAGTAAAACTAAGATCACTTATAAAAATCACTCCTTTATGATAATTATCACCTAAGCCCTTCATTTTACATGTAGATCTTTATTTTGGAGTTGGAAAATAGGTTTTCTAAATGATTATTTCTCAAGATCCGAATTTCAAAAATCACTTTTTGATAGAAACAAAATGGATCTTGAGTTTTGGCAATACCTTCATTAAGACTATCATATTGCAAATCTTTTATGTATGTAAAACAAGTAACTATGGCATTTAAATACTCTAAACAAGTAGATCTACTATACTACTCATGTTATGGATGCAAATGCAACATAAACAATATGCAGATGCGAATAATAATAAAAATATATGCACAAAATTTCCATAAGAGCAATATATAACAATAATATAGCAAAATACTAGTAAATCAACTTAAATAATAAGATCTACGCATTGTGATGGCAATAATATCATGATTTAGTGTTTCAACATCCCTAGAATAAAGCTTATGGGGATTTTTAGTGGAACCACACATGTATGATCTTGCTATTACATGTTTTTATTGTAGTAAGGTCAAGATTTATTACCTATTTGGTGTTTAGAGTAAGAAAACTTGAAGAAAAAAAATTGTGTGTTTATGGGTAAGAGGAAGAGGAAGATTAAGACAAAGAGAGAGAAGAGGGAGAGAAAATTGCTTTTCCAAAAGTTTGATTTGTGAGAAATGAAAAAAAGTGAAAAAGTGAAAGGTGAAAGAGATATCATATAGGAAAATAATTAGAGTTTTTGTGTGAATAATTAATTAAAAAATGAAACAAATATGGCATGTACAACGGGGGAGGGCCGCCGCTTTGAGAGAGAGGAGAGAGAGAAGTGTGTGTTAATTTGTTTTGTGTAATAAAATTCAAATTTAATAAGTAATTTAAGTAGTACAAGTTGTATTGGAAAATAAAATGTAAGGAAATGATGAAAAATTGTAAAAATAGGTTGTAAGGATGTAAGAATAGGGTATGGGTGGTTGTACTTGGTGAATAGTGTGAAAGAAATCAAAAAGTTGATTAGACAACTAAATTACCAGTGGTAATGAAAATACGATAAAGGCTATAACTGTAATTTTTATAACCCGAAAAATTATTATAATTATATTTTTGAATTCCTCATTAAATTTCGGTCCTAATAAGTCCTATATACTATTTTTCTATTTTTGAGTCACGGGACTGGTTTTCGAGAACAGATTCTGATTGGGTTGGAAACAAATGAATTGTTATTGAAATATGATCTTTTTATGTTTTTGATAAATTATTTAGGGCTATCTTCTAGAGTTAACTCATTTCTATTGTTCCGGGGTTTCGTTCTCGAGATTGCCGGAGATAGGGTTTCTAGGTCTAACTGGTCCAGGGATATTCTTTTAGGGTTTCGTTTCCGATTCTAATCTTCGAAACCGAATTCAAGTTGCTAAGAAAATGAGGGCTTACAATATATCCTCACAAATCTCCATAACTTACATAAAGGATACTCAATATGAAAATCCTGAAAATACAACTTCAATAACATCTATGTCGGCACAAACTAAGCCAGCTGATAAAAATCCTCCTAAAAACATAAATATAATAGTCACATTCCAACCATAAATCTAAAGGAAATCTAATAACTCATCATCCTCAGTCTAACTCCAATCCAGCCGTCTATATGTTAGCTGGGTAATCAGGTCCACTATCGTCCTCTCCAGGCTCTATGAATACATCAAAGCTAGATAAATCATACACTATTTGGTCTTCACCTGTTCTTGAAAAATAAAAAAGAATGAGCACAAATGCCTAGTGCATCCAAACTGAAAACACAGGCGTATAATCATACATCAAAATAGTTCACATGCGACTTAATGTCTAATGCAGCAAGCACTAATTATTATCCTTTATTTAATCTAACATATAACATAGTTTAAGATCATTCGTGACTAATTCCAAACTTGGAGTAACTCAAACTCCCTAAAAACAAACAGTATAGGAAAATAGGTGATATAATACGTATATGGTGTTGGAAATCTCTTACACACCCGGGTGCCGTACTCGCACTACTCCTAAACTACCGGAATCATCTCTATGTATAAGTCCACTCGGGATAACCTCACACATAGATCATCAGGTTGCTAGCATTAGTATCACACTCTGTGTGGTCTTTACTAACCACATCCACTCACAACTAATACTTGATATAATTAAACTCAAATTTATAAACTAATCTTACAAGCACAAACAAACAAGCATGGTAAGGATGTACCTGTTTTTGCTTAAGAAGTAGAAATCCTATTCTCAAATAAACACCTGAACAAAGAATCATCCGTTCTACTAATCAATTACAACGTTGATAACAACATAAGAAAATGTAAACCTTAACCCTTCTCCTATGAATCTCGTAGAATCACCAGATCTCCAATCAATACCAATGAAAAAATGAAACCCTAGTTTCCAAGATTTCCTATTCACCATTGTTTATACATTCACAAATCATCTTCAACAATATATATGATTTAAATTCTCTTAACAACTTAAGATCTATGAATTATAGTTCCGGATTGAGTCTTACATTCTTCAATTGATTGTAGATCTGAAATCCCCAATTTCCACACTTAGTGTTTTCCTTCAATTTCTACCAAAGATCAATTCCCTTCACCAATCAACAACACAATCTTAGAAGGGAAAATGTCACGCCCCAAAGGATACCCTACACGTGACAGTCCACCATACTCGATATTTAAACTCAAATATGACAACCTTAGTCATTCCGTGAGTTTAGACACTGGGCGTGAGGCTTACGTTCACCATGTAAGGGACCTTATTTTGAATCGAAATAGCTTAAGAAGACATACATAGCGATAAGAATATTAATCATAACAGTTATCACCAAGATTACTCTATACAAATATCTAAAGGGCATACCCTCATCAAAATATTAAGAGTCCTTTAGTTCGCAAAAGTCTCTTACAACTACATATATATATATATATATATATAAGATTGAGGAGATTTAACCAGAAATCTATGCTTAACATCTAGGTCCTGACTTCTTCAAAAACTCCTTAAATTCCAAAAGTTGTATCTGAGGAAAGTGGCCTTTCAGGGATAGCCATAAATAATTGTACTACAACAGGAAAACTATAAGGGTATAAGCTTACGAGCTTAATGAGTTTCACTTCCAAATTAAATACTTCATCAAACAATAGGGCAAGCAAGTTATATCAACAATCATATGAAATGCACAAGCACGTGAGCATACAATACATAAGACTTTCCAAGAGTTCTATGTTGAATGGATTTACGCCCTCCATTCGTGGTTAGGTGTTTCAGGCCCATACGACCATAGATTTTAATTTTTCTCATTTATATAGCGGTTGATTCAAGTGCCCATGCACTCATTAACTTTATATTTGATTCAGGTACCCACTCCACTTCCATTTTAATTCAGGCGATCCTGCGCCAATAACCAATTTTTAAGGCTCATCCGTTACCTAGCTATTATGCCTTTTTCCCATAAAAGTATACTAACAAATGTAATGTAACTAAATATATGATATGTATGGGAAATTTAGTTTATATAGTCATGGCATATCATTTAAGTGAATTATAGCGATCATAGAGATTCAAAAACTTTAATTCTGTACTAAATCATACACATATTTATAGCAATTTTCATATCGCTACTCTTAACATCAATTCAACCAAATATAATTCACATGTGCATTCCCATTTTATCTTGTCCTATTTCTAATGCCACTATCATTACAAGCACAATCATAAGCATGCAATTTAAAGATAGTGAACTCACTTTGCCATGGAGCAAAAATCCACTTAATCGTAATAATCCTTGGGAAGGTATAGTCTGTCTCCTAAGTCTTCTAATCAAAAGAAATAAGTCTAATGAGTATTTCTATGAAGTTTGAATGAAACTTATAGATTCTATCCTAACAAGTTTGTTACAGTTCGTCTAAGAGGAAATTCCAACTTAAAACGGCTATAACTTGATCATTTTAACTCGGAATTTCGTATATTATTTATTTATTTCTACCTATTCGACGAGGGCTATCTATATATAAAGTTATATCCATTAAAAAAGGTCATTTAGCTCATGATCAGTAGGGTACAGAATGCTATATGAGATTCCCAACCCATAAATCAAGTTCTAATTTCAATCCAAACATCATTCCAAAGCGTTGATAGATAGTTAGCTATCATTATACCTTGAGAGACTCTTTTATATACATAAATAACTCAATATCATGCATGATTCATGGGTGTTGATCAATCTGTTTCCTCATGTACTTAGACAATGCTTCATGGGATGTGTAAGACATTATTTTCTTAGCTTTGTTTTTACCAAGTGTATTATATGTACATGCAATACCTACAAGTTACTATCATGAATGTCATGAAATGAGCTATCTATATGTATATCCTTAATGATATTTGATATCAAGGAATCTTTTAGAAAACTTTTGTTTTGCAAAACTTTTGAAATTACTAGACTTAAGAAAACTAGTTTTATTCCTTGAAAAATCACACTTGCTTTTATTAAAATACAACCTTAATGACCTATATTCCTAACATCTTTGTTATTTTAATAAAATTCTTCATTTTGGAGTTGGAAAATAGGTGTTTAATTAGGGGTTTTACCTAGCTATGAATTTTACAAAATTTTAAGGAATGAAAACATTGTTTGATCTATATTTTGTAACCTTTCCTAGTTTTAGGATTATACCTTGATAACTTTCACTTATCCTTGTAAAAATTAAGTCTTTATTACATGTATTCCCTAAGGGTTCTATTTTCCTATTAAAATCCTCATTTTGGTAAATTGGAAATAGGTGTTCAAATAGAGGTCATTTCTAAATCTGAATTTTGAAATTTATATTTGTGATTGTTTCTTGTGTAACACTCATTTAATCTTTCTAAAATAAATTCCTAATCAAATCTACTCCTTAAGGCTTCCATTTCTTTAATAAAACTTTTGTTTTCGGGTTGAAAAATAGGTATTCACATATCAATCTTTCCCTATTACAAATTTTAAGTTTGTTGTTAGGATTGAAACATAATGCTAACATAACTTTTGTAAACCTTTCTTGTTTTGAAAATATCTCTTAGTAGATCTAAACTTTACTCATCAAAACCATTCCTTTATGATACATATTCCCTAAGCCCTTTATATTCAATGTAAAATACTCATTTTGAAGTTGGAAAATAGCTTTTCTAAATAGGGTTCTTGTAACGCCCTAACCTATTGGCATTACAACCTACCACACGTCCTCTCTTAATAGGACATGCTAAGGCTTTAATTTCCATTAATAACATGAATAACACTTGTATAACTCACAAGGCATAAAAGAAGACATGTAGTCCTCATAAATAAACCATCTAATAAGAATATAATCTCCATGATCAGAAAACTAGACATTGTTAATATAACTTCAGGTCAACAAGTTGAACCATACCTTAAAACTATTACCACATATAAAACTCCAAATATACTGAAAAATCCAATGAACAAAACATGAATCTAACACTGAATAACAACAAAACATAAAAAGTCTTCCTTGATCCATCCTATATCATCTATGACTATACAACTAGTCATCAGCAAGGTAGTTAGGACACTAATGCCATCCCCATCCTCATAGACGATATCAAAACCCGATAGATCATATATCACACTATCATCACCTGCACCTAAAATATAACAGAATGAGCGTCGAAGCCCAGTACGATAATATACAATCCAGTTCAAGCAAGGTTATGCACATACAGCATGTATAAATAAATGCAACTGAACTAAATGCATACAACAGATTATTATCTATTTTAGTTCAGCAAAACAACACAGTTCAGAATCCACTATACATAAATCCGGAACTCAGAGTAACTCAGACTCTGCTTTAAAAACAACCAACTGATTTGAAAATAAGTAATCATATATATATATATATATATATATATATGGATGAGTGGGTACTCCCCAAACATCCCAATTCCTGAACACCTAAATTATACCGAAATCATATCTTAGCATGAGTCTACTCGGGACAACCTCACACTAAGATCATCAGGGTGCCTCACCAGTATCACTGTCTACTAGGTCTCTACTGGTCAAAGCCAACCACAACCAGACAAACAATTATTAAGCCGAATATTTATTAAGTTCATTATGCAATTTTGTTCCTACATCCATTCACAAAATTCTAATCTACAAGCACATACATCAAACAAATGGATTGGTCGTACCTTTTATATTGAGGAGATAACTTGAACTATTCAAAGACAACCGTCAACAACTACTAGAAAACCAAACCACAACACTATTAGCCACTACCACCAAACTCTCAGACTCCCAATCCCGATATCAAACAACAACGCCAATCTGAACCTGTAACATATCAACATATATCAAATTACCAACATTCATAGATAAATCCAACTTAACATAAAACACCTATCTACACTAACCTGAAAAGAAATCTCCGTTATTTGCACCGTCTATTTCAATCAAACTCCACAAACACCAATTATTTCGCCCAAAACCCTAATATGCACAACAATAAGAATGTATGAGGATTGTTTAATTCCATATTTTGTTTGAATCTATCATAGAGGAGATAAACTTACTATTCTGAATTCCTAAAAACCCGACTTATATTTACCAATTCCCAAATCTCACACGTGCTAGGGTTTTTCTTCAAAAACCTTTATGCAAATATTCAACCAAACCCTAAGAAACTTATATAAATTTGTATATAATCTAAATGAGAAGGTTAAGATCACTTACTTTGGATCAAAACACACTCCAAATGATCCTCCAAGCATGGATCTCTTAGAACACTCCAAAACCCTCTTTGATACAAGAAGAAAATAATAGAAGAAAATCTATCGAAAATGTTTTTCGTGTCTCGTATTTATAGGAATATGGTCATACGCCGGCCCTATGCCAACGGCCTACTTGTAAATCTTGCCGGCGTACACCATACGCTGGCAAAATTTACACAAACTCTGGCAGCGTTCATCGGGGCTTTGAATCCCATAATTTAAATTCTTACAACATACGCCGGCAAATCTATGCACTACGCCGATGGCGTTCATGTCGGTGTTGAGAGAAACCCTAGAGAACGCCGGTAGCATTCTTCCCAGCGTTAAGAAAAACGTTACTATTCCCATCCTACGCCGTCTATAAGCCGGCGGGGTAGATTCCTCATAAGGCGGCGTACAATCTGTCAAAAATTGCAGAAATCCGAACTTTAATATTTGTCCTACAACCAAACTTAATCTTTTACAATTTACTTGTTTTGACCTTAAACTCATCTTATATCATCTTATGATTCATAATTCACTATTTTTCCATCTTTATTTCTGTATTTTACAGTTCTTTTTAGATTCGAATTTCCAAAAATCATTTTTGTTGAAACTAAAATAGATTTTAGACTTTCTAACATTTTCCCACTATTATTATGCTACTACAAGTCCTTTATGTACTTTAAAAAAAAAAATCTCTAAGGCATTTATGTACTCAAAACAACTAGATCTAGTATATCATGCTAGTCATGAATGCAAATGTACTATGAACGTTATGTAGACAAGGTCAATAAATGAATGCATGCACAAGACATCAATAATAACAAAATAAAAAAAATAATAAAGCAAAATGATAGCAAAATAACTTAAATCACAAGATCTACAACATTGTGATGGCAAGGACATCATGATTTAAGTGTTTCCACATTCTTAGCATAAGGCTCATGGGAATTTTGGTGGATCCACCCATGTATGATCTTGTCATTACATGTTTTATTGTAGTAGGATCAAGATCTACTACCTAAGAAGGAGACCCAAGATCAACAAAAGATTTGGGCAGATATTAAAAGGAGAGTTCTTGAGTTCCAGTTAGGAGATTATGTGTACTTAAAGATAAATCCTATCAAGAGTATCCACCAAATCCGCTCACAAGGAAAGTTAAGCCCCTGCTATATTGGTCCATTTAAGGTGCTTGAACGAGTTAGAGAGTTGGCATACCACCTTGCTTTACCATCGAATCTGTCTGGGGTACATAATGTTTTTCATGTTTCTGTTCTTCAAAAGCATGTAGCCGACCCAGATCAAGTTGTGGCATTGGAACTAGTGTTGTTGAAGGAGAACCTCACTTATGAAGAACATCTAGTGCATATTCTAGACCGAAAGCTTCAAAAGTTAAGGAGTAAGAAAATCATATATGTTAAGATCCTTTGGAGGAATCACTCAAACGATGAGGCAACTTAGGAGGTAGAAAATGAGATATGACAGAAATGCCCCAATTTGTTTGAAGAATCTGGTACGTTTTTTTCAAGTCTTGAGGACAAAACTTTCTTTAAGGAGGGTAGGTTGTAAACCCTTAATTTTTAGGATAATTTCAAGCTTAAACCCTAAGCCGGAAAGTTAACTGGAAACCCTAAGTCAAAAAATCTCCAGGAAACCCTAGCAGTCTAGATTCGGCAACCTCATGTTCTTAAACCAAAAAGTCAAAATATGAGCGGAGAGTGTAGATTGATTCGAAATAATATTAGGATGCTTAAAAATGTCAAATTAGTGAATTTTCGACTTAACATTTCGAAAATGTTTGGAACAAGAAACTTGAAAGAAAAAAAAAGTTGTACGTGTAATATACCTGGACGCTTAAATGATATCATGCTAGTCATGAATGCAAATGCACTATGAACATTATGTAAACAATGTCAATAAATGAATGCATGCACAAAACATCAATAATAACAACATAAAACAATAATAAAGCAAAATAATAGCAAAACAACTTAAATCACAAGATCTACAACATTGTGATGGCAAGGACATCATGTTTTAAGTGTTTTCACATCCCTAGCATAACGTTCATGGGGATTTTGGTAGATCTACACATGTATGATCTTGCCATTACATGTTTTATTGTAGTAAGATCAAAATCTACTACCTATGAAATGTTTGGAATAAGAAACTTGAAAGGAAAAAAAGTTATGTGTGTATGTGTGTGAAACTCACGGCAAGAAGAGAGAGGAGAGGAAGAGAAGAACCTTGTTCCAAAATTTGATTTTTGTAAAGAAAGAGAAAAAGTGAAAAGTGAAAGACAAAAGGAGTATTTATAGAAAATGGATTAGGGTTTGCTTTGAGTAAATAAAGGAAAAAATTAAACAAAATGAGAGAGGGAGAGAGGAGACGGGGCATCGGCTCTAGAATAAGAGAGAGAGAGATTTGTAATATTTTGTGTAATAAAATTCAAAATTTAAAAGTAACTTAAGTAATAAAAAGTATTGGAAAAGTAAATGTAAGAAAAATGATGTAATATTATAAGAATAGGTTGTAAGGATGTAAGAATAGGGTATGGGTGGTTGTACTTGTGAATAGTATGATTAGAAATAAAAAAGTAGATTAGATAATTAAATTACCGATGTAATAAAAATATGATAAAAGGCTATAACTGTAACTTTTATAATCTGAAAAATTATATAACTGATATATTTGTAATGAAATTACGAATCTAATGGTACTAATAAAATATTTTTAGTATCTCGAGCCTGTGACACACTTTTCAAAGTTTGTATCCGATAGGGTTCGAAATAGGTTGAAAATTCACTAATATGATATTTTTAAGTATCCTAATATTATTACGAATCAATCTACACTCTTCGCTCATATTTCGACTTCTTGGTTTAAGAACACGGGGTTACCGAATCTATACTCTAAGGTTTCTTAGAGATTTGTTGACTTAGGGTTTTCGATTGACTTTCCGACTTAAGGTTTAAGCTTGAAATTATCCTAAAAATTAGGGGTTTACAGGAAACATCCTAGAATGAACTAAAGAATTAGGAGAGGTTACTTACCCAATTCTTTGATGAAATCCACCTTGAAGAGTGTCTGTTAGGGTTTCTATATGTTTAAGAGAGGTTATGAGGGTTATGACTGAGTGTAGGACGTATTTATAGAGTTAAATCTCGAAGAGATATAGGTTGGATACGTAGGAAACAAAACTGGTGGCTTAGAACTTTCGGGTTATAAAATATCATCTAAGGCCGCTACTTAGGCCGACGGCCTTCTTTTGTACGCCGACGGCCTACCAATTTATGTCGGTGGCCTAAGGCCAGCATAGGGCCAATTTTCCCATTTGGCATAATTTTTCCTTCGAAGCTCCAAGCTGGTGTTTAGGCTGTCGTCCATAATATTTAGGTTGGTAGCTTAGAATTATATGCTGGTGGTCTATATGTCGGCTAACTCCAAAATTGTCCACTCATTCGTGTACATCTTCCTCGAGTCCTAATTCATCTGTTCCAAGGCAAAAATACCTTTTTAAATAACTATTTATTACATGAATACCCCTCGCTATGAATTATTTGTTTGTATATTACAATCTTTATGATACCTATTACTTGTGATGGCAATTATTTACTAATTTATGTCTTATATGTATTTATCATTTCTTATCAAAACAACTAAAAGATCCTATTGTTTGAAAAATATGTCACTCTCCGAAGGTAATGTAGTGATAGTATTCAAGTGTGGCTTGTTTGCTACTACTGGGGTACCCTTAGGGCATGACAGATCCATTAAGGGAACCCTTTTTGTTTGGCGGGAATCATGAGTACTCTTGTGCGATTTGGTATTTTTGGAATGCTGGAGATACCTTATTTATAGGCTTTAAATTTAATATTCTAAACTATGGCTATTGCATTAGATTATGAGTATGTGACATGCGGTATGCGCTTGTATTACTGTGTATTGGGTTTCATAGCTCATTTTATTAACCGTTTCAAATCCTACTGATGATTTGATGGAGAATGAGAGAGATGCAGGTGGACCCAATTAGATGGCGATGTACAAGACATGGGTTTTATGAGTTTTCCATGAAAAGCTTATTGTAATCATATTTCATAAACATGGATGATTGTAATCAAATAACTATCAAATGCTATAATTTGATTTGATATGGACTTTTAAGTCTAAAAGTTTTGTATTTGAGTTGCAATCTTTTGATGGGCCCTATAGGCAATATTTATAAACAATTATTTGTGCTACTTATTTTCTAAATAGGTTGAATTTTATTGGTTTTGATAAACTCAAACAATGGATAAACAAACGGTACTCTATCAAAATTTATATAACAAATAATAATAACAATTTATCAAATTAAAACTTAATTAAAAACCTACTCAATATCGGAATGTCTTATAAATATCGCTTGGAGGTGATATGTGCAGCATAACTTTCATGCCTCATGCGCTTGGGGCGGCGCCGTTACATTAATATGCCATGCTTTATATGTGTTGGAGTTGAGCTCTTTTTTTTTTTTTAATATTTTTGCATCTATTTAAGTTGCATATTTGTAATAAAAAGCATAAATAGATAAAACTATAAGTACATAGCCTTTCTAATTAACTAAATACCCAACAAAATTTATATTACATTGGGTTTCCTTATCCTTTACTTTATGTCTTTTGTAAAAATACCAATTAAATTTTCCTTTTCTAATGTAGAAGATATATTTTTGTTCCTATTCTATTAAAAGTACATGAATCCTAATTAAGATCCTTATCATAATTATAAAGTAAAGACAAATAAGATATAATAGTTTTATAAATGACAAATTTCCAATAGAAATCACAAACAAATTAATAGAAATAAAATACGAAGAGGGGAAAAAAAAACGTGAAAGCTAATTACACCTTTTCATTTTTTTTTCCCTTTCTCATGACATACTAAGCAACTTTTCATATTGGTTTAACGATAAGCCGATACAACTTCCACGTTCCAAGAAACCAAAAGAGAATGATTGTTCCCGACAATACAAACTTTCATATCCATATCCTACTATAAACCAAAAATGAAAAATGCTCTATTTATATTTGTAATTTCCTATACTTCTTGATAAAAAGCTCTAACAATTCATAAGAAGATATCTTCTCATCTTTTCTCTCTTTTTCTTTTTTAATTTTCCCGATAAGAGCGGTCATAATATTAGAACCATGACAAGATCATTTATGAAGCCAAACAAAAGGAGTCATTCAACCGCTCATTATTTAGCCAGGCGGGCCAATGGCTTGAGTTGTGAGGGTCTTTGTTGAGTAGTGCTTCAAAGATATGTTTTTGTTGATTTTCTAGTTTTACTTAGTCAAATTAGTTTGATAGATTATTTTTCTGTTAGTGGTTCATGTGTATCAAAGTTGTAGCTATTTTTGAGGATATTCTACTTTGGTACATACCAATAGGCATAAGTTGTTGTACTTGTTTAAAAGAAGAATATTGATTAAAAAAAATTTGTTTTGCAATCTATGTCTTCTGCTTCCTTGAGAAAAATATTTTTTCTTGCCTTTGTTTTTACAACACATTTTATATTAGAGCTAGAAATGAGTGTGTAGAGAAAATTGTTTGGCCTTGTTAGGCAATAATATTAATCCCACATCTCAACCCTTGGCTCTAATTTTCAAGGGAGAAAATTATCAATTTTTGAGCCTAAAGATTCAAAGAATGTTTAAATCACATGAGCTATGGGATTAAGTTGAGAACAGGTTTGAAAACCTAAATTCAATAGTAGCCATGCTCGACCAAAGGCTATGGGAAAATCACAAGGAAGATGCAAAGGCCCAAATTTTACTTCAGCAAGCGCTTGATGATGAATTTTCCGCAAATTCCAGTAGCCACGACTTCCTGTCCAGCATAGGAAATTTTGAAGAAAGCGTATCTTCTTGACAAACAGGTACTTTCTGTGAAATTGCAAACCTTACGTCATAATTTTGAAACATTGGCCATGAAGGATGATGAATCTATGCAAGTCCTTATATGTCTAGTGTATCTGCTATTGTAAGCCCCGGAAAATTTCAATAAATAATTCCAAATGAACTTCGAAAATAAACCCTAAAAATCACTCCAAATTAAAACCGAACTTTGAACGAGTCCTGAAATATAAATAAAAGTAAGAATTCATTAGTCTTGAGAAATCTAAAAATAAAATAAGGACTACAAAAGTCCTTAAGTCCAAAAACCATTACGTAAGAAAATCGCTTACCTAATCTATAATTCATAAAAATCGGGATAAAAATAAAACACAGTGATTATTACTAAAAAGCAAGTTAATCTGTAACCTGACAATTTGAAGGATCAGGAAATCACCAAAGGCCAATTCCATAATTAGGCTTTGGCACGATTAAGAAAACTTCATCTGCCAATAATAAAATATAGACTTTGGAAATTCCCCAAACGACCAGACTAATAATCCTAAGAGACGGAAATCACAATAAAGCCCTAACGATAAAAATCAAACTTCCAAGAATCATAGAACGAGTTAGAAATTGAAATCTCGTAATCTTAAGAAGAAAGAATTCAAGAAACAAAATAACAAATTAGATAATCCTTAAGTTAACTAATTGTTCATAAAACCTTAGATCGAAGCAAAAATAAATTCGAAAACAAAACACTATGAAGATCCTTTTTCAAAGCAAATTATAAAAATCAAGATTTCCCCAAAATCATTCCAAAAATCGATATTGACTTAAACTCAAGAAAATCATATCTAGTAACCATTACCGATATAACTCTGGATATAATAATTCAATTCAAGATTTCCGAAAGCAGTGAGAGATATTAAATACTTATAAAAAATAAAATTTAAAATAAATTTCTCAAACTAAATACGTTGTATAAACGGAAAATCTCAGTTTCCAATTTGGCAAAGGTCTAAACCGGAAAATCATCCGGAAACCCTAACCGGAATACAATAGTGTAAGTCCGGCAATCTAGCACCCCTAACTCTAGAGGCCGAAAGATAGTTTAAATAAGTGGAATAGCTCGTAGTAATATAAGTTTGTTCACAAATATCAGATTGGTAAATTTTTGACCTATCTCGAACCCGTTCAGATACAGACTTCGAAAAGCGTGTTCCGGGACTCGAGATATCAAAAATATACCATTAGTACCGTTAGACTCGTAATTCCGTGAGATTTCTAAATATATCAGTTATATAATTTTTCGGGTTATAAAGTTACAGTTATAACCTTTTTATCGTATTTTCATTTCTACCGGTAATTGATTATTCTTTTGCACTATTCATTTTATTCATTACACAATTTTATTATTATTATTATTATTATTATACCCTGGGTTTCCTAGTAATCAAGTAAACTTCGAAACCGAAAATGAAACCCTAAATCAGTTTAGTTCAAGCTTTGTGAGAAAGACAGAACCCTAATTCCGGCTTTTCCTCGGTTTCCAAATAAGAAACTTTTATAAGCAAAATTAATTTTGAATATAGTTCTTGATTATATTTCAAACCAAGAAAAGATCAGATTTTAAGAAAATTTCAATTCCGGGTCATCCCGAGACCCATTATAGAAAAGCGTGCCCCGGAACTAGAATTTCAAAATTTTTTATGAGTACTCATTTGAATCGAAATAAAATAAGGATTTCAAAAATATATTTTTCATAATTTTCCGGCTTATGAAAAATACAGTTATAGCCTTTTTATTCGTATTCCATTACTACCGGAAATTAAATTGTCTTGTCAACTATTCACTACTATTCAAAAAGTACCACCTATACTACCTAGTCTACCTATTAGCCTACTCTATAAATTCAACCCTTACCATCACTCAATCAATCACCTTTCTAAATGACTTTTTGTCTCTTAAAAATCAAGACAATTATGACAAATGGTACACAATTTCAAATCAAAAGAAGAAAATCAAACTTTTTCCTTCCCCCCATGCATGGATTGGCGTGAATTTGGCCCCCCTCCCCATGTCCATTTTGCAATCTTTTCTCCCTTTAATCTAACTTCATTTAACCTAAATCCACTTCATTTATAAGCTATCTTTTTCTCTCTCTCTTCATTCTTTCATTCTCCAATTTTACAAAGTGTAAAAGAAGCTCAAAAATCCTCTCCTTTTCCTCTTGTAGCCGAAACTTCCAAGCCCCTCACACATCCACACAACTTCTATTTTTCTCTTCTTATCTTCCATTTCCACTTCAAGTAAGTAAAGTTCCATTACTTCCACTCATGAAACTTTGTTATGGCTAAGTGATTTTTGGATATCTCAACTCCATGTTCCCATGATCTTTTAGTAGGAACAATGAGATATCAAAACAAAAATCCCGAACCATTACAAAGTAGATCTACTTTTAAAGAAGCTTTCATACCAAAAGCTTGATTTCCTTCAAAAAGTTTTTAAACAAAGATCTTTTATAAAAATATAGTTTTTATGTTTTCAAAACTCATTTAAACATTTGATAAAGTAGATCCATCATTTACTACTCATGATCATGTAGGCATTTAAGGTTTCATTCTATTTTGTGTTTATGTGCATTAATAGTCTTTAATGCTTTTGTCTTTAGTAAATCACCTTCCTAGTATGTAGATCTATGGTTAGATAAGTTAATAAAGTCAAAAAGGAAAACACTTTTCAAAATATGAACTTGTGTAAATTCGGATCACTTTGAAAACCTAGGTCAAAAACACTTTTATCAACTTCTAAACATAGATTTTATAAGAGAAATGAAGCCTATGGGTAATAGATAATGTATGGTAGTATTTTTCATGAGTCTAAATGAGTTTTTACTAAAGAAAATGTTGGAAACAAGAAATGAAGTCCATAGAAGTTTTGAGCTAAAAGTCATGTAGATAAAATTCGTAATAATGGATGTAGGGTTAGAAAACACTATTTTTCCAACTTCAAAAATGATATTTTCTTGAACAAATGAAGTCCTTAGGATATAGGTATAATAATACTTAAAGTTTCAAGTATAAAATATATTTTCCTAAAGGAATCAACTTGAAAATGGACTTTTGTAAATTCGGATTTTTGGAAACCCTATAGTAAAAGACCCACTTAAAAGTTTATAAATGTGAATTTTATTAAAGAAATAAAGGCCTTAGGATATAACTAATATAAGGGTCAAAATTTCTTTAAACAAAGTGGAGTTTTTCTAAAGAAAATCCTTGTAAAATGTAGATGTGGTCAAGTGTAGTAAATTCACTTACTAAACATTGGTATGAAATGGTTTCTAAGAAAAGTTTATTTTCAAATTCTTTAAACTAAAAAGTTATAAGAACATAGACTCATTAGTTCATATCATGACATTCATGATAGGGAAAATCATTACCATTGCATTTAGTTTCATTTTACACTTAGGAATCTCAAGTGCATTCATGAAAACCGCATTTTCGGAATTATTACCGCTGTACAGATCTGATCCCTCAATTCCGAGGCTTAGATATTTTCAAAACTTGATTTAACTTCGTATTTAGAAAGCTCTTCCGAAAGTAGATAGAAATCGATATAAAATTTGCGAGATTCCGAGTTAAAATGACCAAGTTATGGCCGTTTTAAGTTGGAATTCCCGCTTAGGACGCGAATTACGAATTTGATAAGTTCGTATGAAGTCGTTGGATTAGTTTGAGTTGAAATACTGATTAGAGTATTTCTTCCTTTTTAGGTTATCCCGAGTTCGACGATTCCCTACCACCGGATTATTATTACTAGAAGACCGGTGATCCAATGGCTGAGTGAGTTTTCTCCTTGTTTTGTTACCTTGATTGTGCTTGTAATTAGTCGCATTAGAATTTTAGGAACAAGATAAAAATCGATGTGAATGGGGATGGGATATATGATGAGACTGTGATGAATGTATGCCAAGGAATACTAAAGCATATCGAAACCACGATTTGATTGGATAACTGCACAGTTCATATTATTTATGTGTATGATATTGCCTGGTCACTCTAAAGAATGTATAAATATTTGACCTAAGCAAAAAGTAATTGATCATGCATCGCATCAGACATATTGCATTTGGTAGCGTGCTACTCCTACGCAGGTCGATCGGTATGGTCCGAGGACTCGTTTAAGTACGGAGACCCGGTGCCAGAGCTCATTCTCGGGTACTAAGGCGCATGTGGATGCATCCTTGTATGAGCCTAGCCGAGTCGAGTGCTAAGAGCCAGGGCTTGGGGACTAGCAGCGGTCGTGTAGACTCAATACCATTCCTAACCCAAGATACGGAGGGCGTAAATCCGTTCTGTGTGTGGGTTCCGGTTACCCACATAATTGCTTGCTCACGTGTTTGTTCATGCATAGCATATGATTGATTAATAACTTGTTTGTTATGGTACGGAATTAAGGGAATTCTCACTAAGCTAGTGTAGCTTATACCCCAATAGTTGTTTAAATGAGCAGGTTATTCCAAGAATGCTAAGTGGGGACCAAGATGGTTGAAGTCGAGAATGACTTCGGGATTCCGGCAAGATATAAGAATGCTTGAAGTTTTTGGCTAAGCTTTACGTTTGCCTTGTAATAGTTTTATGTAGTGAAGTCTTGGGATGAATGTAATTGAAGTTTGATGAACTATATTTTGAAGTATAGTGTTTTGTATTTGGAGTATAGTGGATTGTATTTCCTTTACATTGTTACTCAATTGTATCAACATAAAATGTATCATTCCGATTTGTCTCCTTTATGTGTTAGACGCCTTGTACATAGTATGGAAGCCTTCGCGTGACTGAGGTGGTCATTCTTAGGCTTTAATATTGTGTACGGCGGACTGCCACGTTTAGGGTACCCTTCGGGGCGTGACAGGCTATTGTGAATGATTTGTAGTTTTACGGTGAAAATATTAGTAGTAAAACTATTGTAAGCCTGGTTTTGAGGAGTCTAACTCTAAAGTTTGATCATGTGGTTGTTGCTATAGAGGAGTTTTGATGAACTAACTAGTTCTTGCTAGCTCATGAAGTTAGGATTAGTAGATCTTTTGAAAAGGTAGAAGAGAAGGTTTTCAAGTGAAGGGGGGAGTTATCTTCCAAGGACCAGACAGATAATTCAACTAGCAAATCTTAGGAAAGAGGTAGCTTCCATAGCTGTAGTAGAGGACGAGGTAGAGGCCAATTTGGTGATCAACACCAAAACAAGAGCACCATTAAATGTTATTCTTGAAAAAAAAAAAAAAAGAAAATGAGAAAAAAACTTGGTCACGAGGAAGCAGACGATTAGTCAAAGAAGAGGAATGATTTGACGGAGGTTAATTTCGCAGAAAAAGTGGAAGAGGAGTGTAAGTTGTTTATGGTCTGTTCCTCTACTATTAATGCTTTAAATAATGTTTGTTTTATTGATAGTGGATGCTCTAATCATACGTCTAGTTAAAAGTTTCTATTTCAGGATGTTAATGAAATGTAGAAAAGTGAAGTTCATCTTAGGAATGACAAGCAAGTTTATGTTGAAGGGAAAGGTATTATTACTTTTAAATCTAAGCAAGGTGACATAAAATTTCCCCATGATATACAATTTGTGTCTAGTTTAGCTCATAACTTGTTGAATGTTGTGCAATTAATGAATAGTGAATATAAAGTTGTCTTAAATGCTGATTAATGTGTCATTCAAGATAAGAAATCTGGGCAAACTATAGCGATTGTCCGTATGACACAAAACAAAAAGTTTCTGCTTGATGTTTCACATGTTATGCGTAATGCCTTTACTGTTAGGAAGCATAGGCATCTGTGTAATGGTCATTTGAATGTGAATGGTTTGAGACTCTTGAGTGAAAAAGAAATAGTTATTGGCTTGCCTAAAATTAGTGAACTTGATTTTCGTGAAGTTTGTGTTTATGAGAAACAAAGTGGAAGGTCATTTCTTATTGGAAAATCATGGAGAGTTTCAAATTGTCTTGATCTTATGAATGTTGATTTGTGTGGGCCAATGAAAGCTAATTCATTTGGTGGAAGTTAATACTTTTTTCTATTTATTGATGATAATAGTCATATGAGTTAGGTTCATTTCTTGAAGTTCAAATGTGAAACTGTCACGCCCCAGAAGGTACCCTAAACGTGGCTGTCCGCCGCATATAACATTAAAGCTAATGAATGATAATCCGTAGTCATGCAGGAGCTTCGATATCATATGCAAGATGTGCTTCCAAGATAGTAGGAGACTCATAGGGGTGTTACGTTTAAAATAAATAGCAAAAGCAAGCATAAACTTAAATATATAAACATAAGTTCTTCATTCCATAATAAGTTCGTACATCATCTTAGGGGCATTCCCCTACCTTAAAGTCTTTAATCAACTATACTAATAACAAAATAAACATAACTATTACATATGTCTACTATAGAGATTTTTCCTAGAAGTCTATGTCCAAAACTAAAAATACATAAACTTCCTCCAAAAACTCCTAGTAGCGTAAGCTCATACCTGGCATACTGGGCTCCTCGGGGCCAACCATAGGTAATCATACTGTAAGAGAAAACTATAAGGGTATAAGCAAATCTTGCTTAGTGAGATAATTCCTGACTATATAACATTTCCATATGACAACCAAGTTTAATTAATTCAAGCATATGTAATGCATCAATCACATGATCAACCAAATACATAAGATCAACCGGAAATCAAGTGTAGCATGGATTTAACGCCCTCCATGACAAGGGTTGGGTGGTTACAGGCCTATACGACCATCAAAATTTGTAGATTTACCGGCTCCTGCTTGCCTTGTAGACTTCCTGGATCCTATTGGCCCACGTAGACTTACCGGCTCCTACTAGCCACTACTATCACTTCCTCGTTTCCCCACACGAAGAATAGTAATGAAATAAATGTGACTCACGAGCATGATACGCATGAATGAATTTCAATTTAACATTTAACCACATAAAGTTGGATTCATGTTCAAGGTGACCAACCATAATTTCATCAAATCAATACAAAAGTCACATTTTTATTTATCATATCATTTTTAGATATACTTAATTTTCATTCAATAATTATTTCATAACACTTGTTCATTTATCTGTTCCTAAATTTCTAGTTCCACTAATTACAAGCACAAACAATGAAATGTACTTAGGAAAAGAATTAACTCACTCCATAACTCGATAGATCTAATTGAAATAGTCCTCTGGGTAGACGATCTCGGGTCCCTCGTCACCTAAACAAAATGAAATACCCAAATGAGTCTTTCATAAAACTTCTATTCTTGAAGATTCTAAAATTCTCTTAAAATCGCGGTAAAAATCGTATAGAAGGAAATTCCAACTTAAAATGGCCATAATTTGCTCATTTTAACTCGGAATTTCGCGTATAATATACCGTTTTCTATCTACTCGAAAAGATCTATGCATTTCTAAGATTATTTTCATAAAACTAGGTCGTTTGTGTTTCGAAAAGATAGCGACCAGATTTGCCACGAATTTGCAAAAACTTGTTTTCCTTTTTGTAAACAAAGCTCATTTGAAAAGATAAATATTTCAAGTACTTTGTAAACTTTTTGAAAGGTATATACATATATGTAATGACTCATAACCAATGTATGAAGTAAATGAAGTTGTCTCAATCTTATGGAATGTAAGGTTTCAAAAGACTTTGAGCTTTGAGATCTTGTTTGAATATTTATTTTACTTTTGAAAGATCTTAAGTTATTTGTTATAACTATTCTTTTTCTAAATCTAGTTTCTTTAAATTCCTAAGGGGTGGTTTTGTTTTCTAAACTTTGATTTCAACAATTTTGTAAAAATTATAACAATTTTCTCACAAGAATATTTTAGTTCCTTAGTTTCTTGGGATTATTTTATTTTAATGAAAAAGGGTTTCTACCTTAGAAAAAGATGAAGTTATTGTAAAACTCTCATTTACTTCATAAGTCTTTTTATGTGTAAAATCTCTTATAAGTTCCATAAACTCCATATTTTTATTTCTAGAGAAAAACATTTTATCTTAAGAAAACATTTCCTTCATTTATTTTGTTGAGACAAATCCATTATGTTCATGCATGAATATGAATCATAAGCTATGAAAATATGTAAAGAACATAATAACTTTAAAAGAATCGGCATATAAAGAAATAAATCAAGTATTGGAACCTTAGCTTCATCAAGATACCCCGGGACTAAGAAAAGACTAGTCCCGAAAAAGGAAAAGAAAAAGAATTGTTTTGACTTGATGAGGACAAGTCTAAGACTAGAATGACTAGTCTTAAAATTAACTTGAATTAAATAAATTGCATTGAAGTAAATAAATTGCCTGAAAATTAAATAAATTGCAAGACTATGAGCTTATATGCTCTAAATAGTATATATAGCTATATAGATATATTAAATAGTTATGAACATAAAAGAAACATAAATGAACATAAAGGAATTGTGATTATGAAAAAAAACAAAGTATGAACCTATTGTTGCTTTCTTAACCTTCATGGTTTTAGAAAACACACACTAAGCTTATACTAAGTAGATGAACATGAAGAAATCTTGAAGGAACTCTTACCTAAAAGAAGCTAAACTAAGAAGAACTTCTTGAAAGAACTCTTGAGAGAATTTGAGAGAAATTTTAGTATAATAACTTTAAAGAAGAAGTGGTGTGAAAGAAGTGAAGGTATGAGGGGAATTTATAGGAAAATGTGGGAGAAAATTTGTGTTAATTAAATAATTGAAAAATAAAACAAATAAAGGGAGAGTGAGAGGGGCCAGCGCTACTTTTGGGGAAATGGGGGAGTGAATTTTATTTTATTTTTTGTTATTTTGTTAATTAAAAGTAAGAAATGAAAGATGTGAAGTTGTATTGGAAATGAAAATGTGTAAGAAATAGGTGTAAGGTTTGTAAGAGTAGGTTGTAAGAAAAAGTAGAGATAAATGAATAGTGTAGAATAGTAGAAAATAGTGTAATGTAAAAATAGACATGATAATTTAATGCCGGTAGTAAGAAAATACGCGTATAAAAGCGATAGCTGATATTTTTAGCTACCGAAAAATTATGAAATTGATATTTTTGGAAATCTCATATTTTTACGAGTCCAATGGTATATTCGGAATATTTTTCCTATTTTAGGCTTCCGGACACGTTTTTCAAGAACTATGTCCGATCGGATTTGAAGGACACTCGAAATTCTTCAATATGATATTTTTATATAACCTATAGCTATTACGAACTATAATAGCTAACTTTTCCAACTTCATTTTCTAGGGCTTGAGAAACGACAATGTCGGAGTTGAGCGGTTAGGGTAAACTAGGGTTTTGGTTGACTTAAGAATTTGTTTGACTTCTGATTAGGGTTTAGGTCTTAAATTTGAATCCGAAAATTCGGGAACTTACAGAAACTCTTGAGAATTTCAAGAAATTCAAAGCTCCAGTAGAGAAGTAAATCAGCAAAGGCATTGAGGCACTTCCAACTAGTAAAAATCCCCTTCGTTGTTCAAGTTTATCATAGATGATTTAAGTTTACATCAAATCGGTTCTAATCATTATTTTGAAGACCTAGCTCTAAGGAAATGAGTATGTTTGGGCTATATACTCATATGTTCCACTTAAGTTGGTTTATGTCCAAGAGAATTTCTTACTTATCCAAGGAAAGTGTTTCTATAGATCAAGACATCTTTTTAAGGGATCTTCTTTTTGTCAAGAAATGAATCATATCATAATTAGAACAACATACAGAAGCTTCAACCATTGTTCAAATTTCCATCTTCAAAGTAAAAATCCCCTTTCATTGTTCAAACAATGAGAACAAATTAAATAATCAAATAATTAAAAATAAATTGCAAGAATTTAAAAAGAGAAGGGACAGAAAATCAGGCAGTGATGTATAGTGGTTCCACCTCGTGCGTCAGTTCACTTTTCCAGCTCCGAACTGGGGACCCCATTATCCACACGGGTTTGTTCCACTATATCCAATCAAATCAAATTATAAAACAGTACAATTCTCTCTGGTCGATTCTCACAGCTTTCTTTAAGCTAACAATCGATACTATAAAGCCTAATCTTGTAATCAAACTAACAAACAGGAAGGCAACGACACCTTCATTCTTTTTTGCAAAGAAATAAGATGATTAAAATGTGAAGGATGCAGCAAAGAAATATGTGCACAAAGTTTCTGTTCAAAATAGGCAGCGAGCAATATTATGTAGTAGCAGAATGTGTTTTTTTCTTTTTAGTTCAACTATATATATATATATCTTCTTTTTCTTTCTCATAATATCATTAAGGAAGCTCCTTCCCACTTATCTTGTTTTCAACGTTCAAATCCGTTGCAGATGAGCTTGAACATTATCTTTTGTTGTAGGTTATTCCTTAGATATAATCTTCTGTTCCTTATCTCTTTGGTTCAAAATTGATCATTGCTCGTAACCTATCTTTGTAAGCCCCGAAAAATTTCAATAAATAATTTTAAGATGAACTTCGAAAATTAACCCTAAAAATCACTCCAAATTAAAACCGAATTTCAACTAGTCCAAAAACACGAGCGAATCTAGAAATTTCCAAAGCTTGAGAAAAATAAGAATCCTTAAAAATAAAATAAGAACTCAACATACTTCAATTCCAAAACCATTACGTACGACAAACTCTATACGTAACCCCGACTTATAAAAATGGGTAATATAGAACCCCAAAATCAAATTATTAAAAAGTAAATAACGATTAACTTTCGGAAATGAAACCCAATCCAAGAATTCCGAAAACATTAAAAGATATTAAATACTTACAAAAATAAAATGTAAAAAAAATTTCTCAAATTAAATACGTCGTATAAACATAAAATATCAGTTTCCAAATTGGTAAAGATCTAAACCGGAAAACCACCCGGAAACCCTAATCGGAATGCAATAGCCTAAGTCCGGCAACTTAGTGCCCCTAACCCTAAAGGCCGAGGCGTAGATAAATATGTAGAATAGCTCATAGTAATATGAGTTTGTTTAAAAATATCAGATTGGTAAATTTTTAACTTATTTCGAACCCTTTCGGATACAGACTTCGAAAAGCGTGTCTCGAGGCTCGAGATATCAAAAATATACCAATGGTACCGTTAGACTTGTAATTTCATGAGATTTCTAAATATATCAGTTATGAAATTTTTCGAGTTATAAAAGTTACAATTATAACCTTTTTATCGTATTTTCATTATTACCAGTAATTGAATAGTCTTTTGCACTATTCATTTTTATTTCATTAAAAAATTTTATTATTCTTATAAAGCCTTATATTTTTAGATAAATATTTTATGTTATAGAAAATTTTGTTTTTCTAAAATTTAGTTAGTTCGGGCTTTTACGGGATCAGTTTTATTTAAGACCCGATACTAAAAATAAAATAAATTAATTTAATAATTTAAAAATATTTGAAAAATATTTTATTTTCATAAAATAATCTTTTAGAATTTTTCGGGTTATAAAAATATTATTTATAGCCCATATTCACGTATTTTGATCGTACCGGTAACATATTTGTTAAATTACTAAAATAATTCAAATAATTATTTAATTTTAAATATGAAAAATCTGCTACAAATATTTGAAATAAATTTTCTAATTTTATTTTATTTTAATTTACTTTATTAATAAAGTACTTTTACAACCCATACCTTCAAGTACACCTTACACATATCACTTCATTTTCACTTCAATCTTTCTACACATTATCCCACAAGTGATGGCAGATTTTTGACCCTATTTATGGCTGCCATTGTCCTTTATTTACTCCATTTTGACCAATTTCATTATATTCTACTCCTTCTTAAGAAAGCTACATAATACATTTATTACACAAATCAATTTCAAGTCAAAATTCAAACAAATTTCTCTCTCTCCCTCTCACATAATTCACGTGCAGCATGGGTAATATTTGGCTACCTTGTTTTATTTTTTTATCTTCTTTCATTCATTAAAACACTTATTTTCTCTCACTCCTTCATTTATTCACTTTCCCTCTTTCATTCTTTAACCTTTTCTCTCTCTATTTTCTCTCTTTTCTTCTTCTTCTTGTTCTTGTTTCTTCAAGAGCCAAGCTGCCCCCACATCTTCCATTAGCTTCCATCCATATTTCTTGAAGATTTCTAAGCAAATCTTCATCTCAAAGCCTCCATAGGTAATATAGGTAAAGTGTAATGAAGGTTTCATGCATCAAATGACCTTCCATAAGCTTAAAAGCTTAGGATGATGATGCTAAAAATTAAACACTCTCTTCTCCACTTTTATTATCTTGTATTATAATGTATCTCTTGTTTAAAGTTGATATATATTGTAGATCTAACTTTTTGTAGCTTTGATTTTTGTTTATGCCATAGATCTTGTATTTAAGTTGTTATTTTTGTTATTCCTTATAATTTATGCATAGATCTAGCATCCACATGTCTATCTTAGTGATTCATGCATGTAAAACTAGTTTAGAAAACTAGATCTAAAGTTTTGAGTTCATAGATGCATTAGATCTTTGTTTATGTTCATGAACAACTTGTGATAGCTTGATGATGGTAGGAAAGTTATAGGAGACCCAAGATCTATTTTGTTTCCAACAAAAATCAATTTTGAAAATTCGGATGAAAATGGAATCATAGTTAGAAAAGTGGTTTTTCAACTTCAAAATGTGTATTTTTCATTTAAAATGAAGGGCTTAGGGTATAGATAACATAAATGAGTAATTTTGATGAGCAAAGTTTAGATCTATGAGTTTAAAGTTTGTTTTCATGGGTTTCATCTAGGTGTATGTTCAAATTATGTGTAGACTTAAATTTGAACTTGAACAAAATTGGTGAAATTCGTTTTTTGGCAAGACCAAATATTTAAAAACCACTTTCCAAGTGTCAAAATATAATTTTTACTTAAGAAAATGAAGGCTTAATATAGTATATCATCAAGACTTCTTTTTACAAGAATCAAAAGTGATTTTCAAAAGTTATTTTCAATAAAAAATTCTATTTCGGATTTTGGCCAAGGTCTATTTTAAAACATGTTTTCCAACTCAAAAATAAAGTTTTTATTTAAGAAATGAAAGGCTCTTAGGATAGGATATGTAAGGAATGGATTTCATAAGCTTAGATAGATTTTATCAAAAGATATAACCAAAAATGAATTTTGTAAATTCGGATCCCAACCAAGACTAATTTTTAGAACCCATGTATCAACTCCAAAACTCATGTTTTATGTGAAAAAATGAAGTATATAGGTAATAGATATCATTGAGCAATGATTTTTACAAGTTAAAATGAGTTTAGGCATAAGTAATGTGTAAAACAAGTAATGGAATTAAAATGGAAAATTTGAGTTAGTGATCAAATTGTCAAATTCGTAATTTGAGATGATGCATATGTAATCACTTAGTATATGAGCTCAAATTGCAAGTTTTATGTGTTAAATGAAGTCCTTAGACAATAAATATAGTGAAGCCTTAAATTTTAATGCATTAAACAAGTTTTTCTCAAGTAATCATTGAAAAAGTGAATTTTCTAAATTCGGATTTTTGAGTAAATCATATGTGAAAACATGTTTACAAGTGTAAAATGGAAATTTTTATGTAGAAATGAAGGTCATAAGTGATATATATAATGAAGACTCAATTTTGACAAAAATAATTATATTTTCTTAGTAATAAATAAAAAACAAATGGAAATGATCAAAGATTAGAAAACTAGATTTTTCATAAGTAGTTGTTATTATGGTCTTGCAAGATAAAAAGTTATAAAATTTCTTTTAGCAAAAATCATCAAGATCATGCATACATTAAGCTCATCTCATGTCATTCATGTTAGGAAATCATTCATATTGCATGTATAGACAATCTATATAGTAGGAACATTACAAATATTTACAAAACTACTTTTCGGAAGTTGAAAATTGTTGCTGCCCTAATCTGATCCGAACTTTTCGAAGCTTCAAAGTTTTCAAAACTTGAAAATAATACTAGAAATAGATAGATCTTTCGAAATAGATAGAAATTGATATATAATTTGCGAGATTCCGAGTTAAAATGACCAAGTTATGGCCGTTTTAAGTTGGAATTCCCGCTTAGGACGAGAATTGAATTTGATAGATAGTTTGAGTTGAAATACTTATTAGAGTATTTCTTCCTTTTTAGGAGATCCCGAGATCGACGATTCCCTACCACCGAATTATTATTACTAGAAGACCGGTGATCCAATGGCCGAGTGAGTTTTCTCCTTGTTTTGTTACCTTGATTGTGATTGTAGTTAGTTGCATTAGTATAGGAACAAGATAAAAATCGATATGAATGGGGATGGGATATATGATGAGACTGTGATGTATGCCAAAGAATACTAAAGCATATCGAAACCACGATTTGATTGGATAACTGCACTGTTCATATATTTCTGTTATATGTGTGATATTGGATTGGTCACTCTAAAGAATGTATAAATATTTTGACCTAAGCAAAAATTAAATTGGTCATGCATCGCATCGGACATATTGCATTTGGTAGCATGCTACTCCTACGCAGGTCGATCGGTATGGTCCGTGATGACTCGTTTGGATAACGAAGCCCGGTGCCAGAGCTCATTCAGGGGTACTAAGGCGCATGTGGATGCATTCTTGGATGAGCCTAGCCGAGTCGAGTGCTAAGAGCCGAGGGCTTGGGGACTAGATGCGGTCGTGTAGACTCAATACCATTCCTAACCCAAGATACGGAGGGCGTAAATCCGTTCTGTGTGTGGGTTCCGGATACCCATGCATAATTGCTTGCTCACGTGTTTGTTCATGCATAGCATATGATTGATTATAACTTGTTGTTATGGTACGGAATTAAGGGAATTCTCACTAAGCTAGTGTAGCTTATACCCCAATAGTTGTTTAAATGAACAGGTTATCTCAAGAATGCAAGTGGGGACGAATTGGTTGAGCCGGGAATGACTTGGGATTTCGGCAAGAATACGAATGTTTGAAGTTATCAGCTAGTTTTATGATTTGTCTTGTAATAGTTTATGTAGGGAAGTCTGTGGATGAATGTAATGAAGTTGAATGATTGTATTTTGAAGTATAGTGATTTGTATCTGAAGTATAGTAAATTTGTATTTCCTTTACATTGTTACTCAGCTGTATCAATAAAATGTCATTCCGATGTGTCTCCTCATGTGTTAGACGCCTTGTACATAGTATGGAAGCCTTCGCGTGACTGAGGTGGTCATTCTTAGGCTTTAATATTGTGTACGGCGGACTGCCACGTTTAGGGTTACCCTTCGAGACGTGACAAATCTTCTCCATTGGTTCTGGATATATCACTAATAACTCATAAAAGTATTTCTTTATTTGAAAATTTTAACAAAAATCGGATAAGTTCCATGTTGATTTGAATAAGATCCCATAGAAATCGTGATATTCTTCTTTTGAAAAAATTCCAAAAATTAAATATGTTCTTCAAAAGATTTGTTGTAAATTTTTGGATAAGATCTCAATAAAAATCTCAAATAATATTTTGATCTCTATCTTGAATTCGACAAAAACAATGGTTAAAGCTTTTGTATGTTGTTCCGATTCTAATATGATTCACTTCTTGACAGAAAGAAGATCCCTTAAAAATAGATGTCTTGATCTATAAAAACACTTTCTTTAGAAAATAAGAAATCCCTTTGGATATAAACCACTTAAGTGAAACATATGTATATTGCCCAAATATATCATTTCCTTGGAGCTAGTCTTCAAAATAATGATAAAATTGATTTGATGTAAACTGAATCATCTATGGTAAATTCATTGAAACATAACTGTCACGCCCCAAAGGGTACCCTAAACGCGACAGTCCACCACACTCGATATTTAAACTTAAGTATGACATCCTTAGTCATCCCATAAGTTTACATATCGGGTGTAAGGTGTACTTACACAACTTTTAGGATCACACTTTGAATCGAGTAGTCTTAAGAAAGCATACATAGCATTAAGAATAGAAATCACAACAGATAAATAGTAAATTTTACAAAAACCAAGGGGGCGTACCCCTGCCAAAATAATGGGAGTCTACATCGTTTAGCTCCATGTTACAAATATCTGAGTCTACATTAAAGAGATTTTCCTAGAAGTCCACGCCTATACTAGGTCCCGACTTCTTCAAAAGCTCCTTAATCCAATGATATACCTGCACAAGTGTCCTTCGAAACAACCCAAAAATAGGGACACTGCAACAAAACTATTGGGGTATAAGCTAATTGCTTAGTGAGATTCATTTTCCAAATAACATACTCGATCAAGCTAAAAATATCTATACAAGCAAGTTATAATTAAGCAACCATATGAATGCACAAGCAAATGAGCAAGCAAGCATATGACTTTCCGGTAATCATATGTGAATGGATTTACGCCCTCCATTCGGGGTTTGGGGTAGTTCATAAGTCATGCAACTACAGTTCCAATGTTGGTCCATAAGACATGCAACCATAGTCCCAATCTTAAGTGGGGTGGTCCATAAGACATGCAACCACAATTTTAATGTTGGTCCATAAGTCATGCAACCATAGTTTTCATTATTTGAATGGGGTGGTCCATAAGTCATGCAACCCTAGTCCCCTTCATTAAAGACCCGCTGCCTCCCGATCATACTTTTGTTCCCACCAAAAGCATTCTCGTAATGCAATGTGACTCACTACGTGATATGCATGTACAATTTATTCATATAATCATGGCATATTAATTAGATAATTTTAGAAGTGATCATACAGATTTCAGACACTCCAAATCTATACTAGCTCATACAAGTTATTGCAACAAAGCTTGCCTCGATATACTTATCGTTCATTCATACAAGTTTAGATCATCATTCAATCACAATTTTATCTTTTCCTAAGTCTAATGCCACTACTACTACAAGCACATCCAAGAGCATAATTAATTGAGAAATGAACTCACTTGTCCATGTAGTGAAATCCACTAGTCGTAATAGTCCTCGGGGAGTGGTAACCCTTCCTCCAATTCACCTAAGTACAAAGAATACCCTCAATGAGTATTTCTCATAAGGTTCTAATAACTTAACTATTCTAACTACTAAGTTCGTCAATTTCCGCATAAGATAAAGTCCTAACTTTAAATGACCATATCTAACTCATTTTGACTCGGAATTGAGCATATAATATATCGATTTCTATCTACTTCGAAAGATCTATCTATTCCTAATATTATTTTCAAGTTTCGAAAATATTTAAGTCACCAAACAGAGGAAACAGTTCTGGTCGTCCGAAGACTCCAATTCCGAAAAATACTTTTTGTGGATGTTTGTGATGTTTCTAGCATATAGTTCAACTACTCATGCAATATAGATGATTTCCTATCATGAATGATATGATATGAACTTGATGCATGCATGCTTTTGAAATTATTTACTAAAAGGAAAAATTAGAAACTTCTTACTTGTGTAACTCCATGATTATACACTTTCAAGAAAAACTAGTTTACTAACTTTGACTATCTCATTTGTTTTGAGGTTATTTCTTTAAGAAAAATCAATTTATCTTTATCTAAATTAAGTCTTTATTAAACCTATTACCCAAGCCTTCATTTCTACATAAAAACTTGCATTCTACACTTTGTAAATAGGTTTTCAAATAGGATTTGTCCAAAAATCCGAATTTAGAAAAATTCATTTTCAAGTTGATTCTCTTGAGGAAAAAGCATTTTATACTTAGAACTTTGTGTATTTATTTTACCTATACCCTAAGGACTCTATTTATTTAAGAAAATACCATATTTGAAGTTGGAAAACTAGTGTTTTCTAACCATCTATCCATTATTACGAATTTGGCCTACAAGATTTTCAACTCAAAATTTCTATTGGACTTCACCTCTTGTTTTAAACATTTCCTTTGGTAGAAACCCATTTAAACTTATGGAAAATATCATCAAACACCATCTATCACCTAAAGGCTTCATTTTTCTTGTAAAATACATGTTTTGAAGTTGATAAAAGGGTTTTCAAAATAGGCCTTTAAAACCATACGAATTTGACTTTGAGTATTTCAAACAAAAACTTTTCCTTTTTGGTTTCATTAACTCATCTACCTATAGATCTACATACTAGCAAGTTATTTACTCAAGACAAAAGCATTTATGACCATAAATGCACATAAACTCAACATAAAGATGAGATCTAGTATGTCTACATGAAGGTGAGTGGTAAAAATGATAGATCTACTACTTATGATGCATGATATGAAGTTTAAAAGCATGGACATGAAATTTTATGCTAGATCACTACTTACTAGATCTCTACTCTACTCCACTCCTACATGCATGAACATGAAATATCTTCAACAAAAACTTGATCAAACACAAGATCTACTCTTGTGATGGCTTGATATTCATGTAGTAGCATTTTCTTTGTCCCTAGCAAGAGCTCATGGGGACTTTGAGTGAAAATACTCATGAATAATCTTGCCATTACAAGATTAAGTAGTGTAAAGGCTTAGGAATCATCACCTAAGGCTTGAAATAGATGAGGAATGGAGAAGAAAATTGAAGCTTGTGTGTGTGTGTGTGGTGTAAGGGAGGTCACGGCATTGAGAGAAAAGAAGAGAGGGTTTGAGAGCTTTTTGGACAATTGAACAAATGAAATGAAAAGTGAAGAGAGAGAAAAGTAAAGGGTTATTTATATTAGAGGAATTAGGGTTTGTGAGTGTTAAAAGAAAATATAAAACAATGCATTTTGGAGCCAAAATGGGAGGGTTTCACGCCTTCCAATGTAAGGAGTGAGAGAGGGATATATTTGATTTCATTTGAAATTTGAATTTATGTAATAATTGTATTAATTGTAATAATTTGTTAAGAGACAAAATTTCTTGGAAAAGGAAATGAATTGAGTGATTGAAAGGTTGTAAGAATAGGGTATGGGTATGTGTGTAGTAGGTTGTACTTGTGAATAGTAAGGAATAGTAGATAAGACATCTACTTTATCGATAGTAACGAAAATACGGGAAAAAGGCTATAATTGTAATTTTTATAGCCCGAAAAATTATAAAATATATATTTTTGAAATCCTTATAAAATTCCGGTTCTAACGAGTATTCCAGAATATTTTTCTGAGTTTCTAGTTCCGGGCTCGCTTTTCCGTAATGAAGCTCGGGAAAGCTCGGAATAGAAAATTTTTCGAAATCAAAATTTTGTATGGTTCGAAATATACTATAAAACAATAATCCGCATTAATTTATCTTATAGAGGTTCTTTTATATAGAAATCTAAGAAAAGCCGGAATTAGGGTTTCTAGGTTACTTGTGCTAATCCTATTTAGGGTTTTGATTTCCGATTTACGGAGCTTACTCAGTTACTATGAAAACCGGGGTTTACAATAACGTTGTCAACAGTTGTAGAAACCTTCTGTAAAACCTTCTGTGTTTTTTGAAAAACTGTAGAAACCTTCTATGTTTTTGTTAAACTTTGTCCTTAAAACACCCTTCTATGATAACTTATGGATAAGCTATTAAATTCTTCCTTGATTCTTTATGATGTAGAACTCATGAAAATACTTATGTATGATTTTCTTAGTCTAGAAAAACTCAAAACTCATTCCATACAATTTAATTTGTCACCCATCTTGAAACAAATGAAGTTATGTAAAAGGTCCAGTGATAGACTTATATTCACAAATCTGCACACTTAAAAAGTAATTAGTTTACTTTTATTTTTTATCATCAAACATTCTTATAGAGAATAACATTCTCCCCCTTTTTGATGATAACGAAACCTCCTTTTTTTTAAATAAACATTATCAAGCACATCATATCATATAAACACATCATTTTCTCCCCCTTTTTGTCATTAGCAAAATATAAAAGAAAAATAACACGGAAGAGAAATTGCATTATAGAAGTTCAACAAAGTACATCATAGCTCTGATGTAAAGAGAAGAACAGAAAAAAAAAACATATGAATTATTTCTTGTTAAATCCCTTAGTGGATTACCTAGCGCACGTTTTTTTAGTGTTGACGATAATTTTGAGGAAAAGGTCATTGGATAGAGGAAGACACCAAAGATTGGGCAGATGCTTTAGAAGCAAGATTTACTGGTAAAGGCAGATAATTTTGTGGGTTTTGTAGTACATCTAAAAGAATAAAAGGAACAAGACTGAGGTTGTCAAGAGTTGGTTCATAAGGAGCCCTAGGAAAAAGATTGAAGACTTCTAACAAATGTGTCAGCTGAAACAACTTATGGGATATCATCTGGAGAAGGAGGAACATGTGCAGATCTATCTGAAGAGGAAACAAAGGTTGTTTGATTTGAAAATTTATTGTCGTTAGGAAGAAAGCTCCTGATTCCTTCTGAAATATAGTCCTTGAAGGAAAGTTTGAATGATTCAAACTTTTTGTCTACAAGATTTGTAAGAAAACTTGTAAGCTGTGTTTTTAAAGGCTTTCCAGGACCTTCAAACTCATGAAAAGAATCTTCATCTTCACTATCAGAACTTGAATTAACTTTTGCCCCTTCATTAATTTTGAAATCTCCCCCTGTCATGGGGACATGTTTTTCTTTCTTCTTCTTATACATGGGTTCCTTTCCAAATCTGTGTTGTGGATCCTTATCACTCTTTCTAACTTCTAGATTTTCCTTTGTGTTGTCACTTGACTACCCCTCAATTTTTCCTATCATAGATTTCCAATCAATGTGTTTCTTTATTTCTTATGCAAGTAGATTGCTTGTAAGCCCTGGAAAATTTCAACAAATAATTCTAAAGGTGAACTTAGGAAATAAAACCCTGAAAGTCACTTCGAGTTAAAACCGAACTTCGACGAGTCCCAAATTCCGAACGAATCCCGAAATTCCAAGTTGTGAGAAAAATAAGAAACCTCAGAAACAAAATAGCAACCCAATATACTTCCATTCTAAAATCTCTAGGTACGACAAATTTCATATTTAACTCCGACTTATAAATTCGGATAAAATATAGCCCTAAAACAAATTGTTAAGGGGTAAATAGTTATTGGCTTCGGGAATAAAACTCGATCCAAAAGAATTCCAAGAACGTGGTGAGATATTTAATACTTACGAAAGTTGACCTTAAAGTAAAACTCACCAATCAGACAAGTCATATAAGTGCGAAATACCAGTTTTTATTTTGGCAATGGGGCGAACCGGAAGGTCAACCCGGAAACTTAAGTCCTTGAATCTCCCGAGAAACTCCATACCTAGACCCGGCAATCGTGTATTCCTAAACCCAGGAGTGGAACAAGAGGAAAAAGGTGTAATCGGTTCGTAGTAAGTCTAGGATACTCTGTAAAGATGAGATCAATGAAATTCCGACCTATTCCAGTCAGATCAGGTGCCAGTTTTGAAAAACGCGCTCTAGGATTCGAAATGTTAAGAATATGTTCTAATGCCGTTATACTTATATTTCTAAAGGACCTCTAAGTTATTAGTTTTACAAATTTTCACATAGCTAGAATTATCTAATTTTACAAATCTGTTAGTATTTCGTTACTATCGGTAATTAGTGAGTCTTCCAGTACGATTTAATATTTTTAGTCACTAAATTGTTATTATTATTATTATTATATTATAAGGTATACCTAGCTCCTAGTGATCGATAGTAATCGGACGAACTTTGGAAACCGGAGAACGAAACCCTATATCGGTCCAATTCCAGCTTAGTGATAGGAGCCTAGAAACCCTAGATCCGGCTTTTCTTCGATTTCATAATAAAAGAAATTTTATAAAGTAAATGAATTTGAATTACTGTTCTAAAGTACATTTTAAACCTTTGAAAGTTTTAAATCCGAGAATTTTTTAATTCCGGGCTTCCCGAGCTCAATTACGGAAAAGCGTGCCCCGAACCACGGATTCAGAAAAATGTTATGGAATATTCATTAGAACCGTAATTTTATTAAGGATTCCAAAATATCAATTTTATAATTTTCCAGCTATAAAAATTACAGTTATAGCTTTTCCCGTGTTTTCGTTACAACCAGTAAAGTAGATGTCTTGTCTACTATTCACAAGTACCGCCTACACTACACACTACCCATACCCTATTCTTACATCCTTACAACTACTCATTACAATTTTTCTTTTCCAAGAAATTTTGTTTCCTAATTAATTAACACAAATATTACATTTTATTACACAAAATACAATTTTCAAAATTCAACACACACACACACAAACCCCCACCCCACCCCCCCAATGGACAGCGCCCAGTTCCCCATTCCCCTCTCAATTATTCTATTTTTGCTATTTTTAATCAATTAAAAACCCTAATCTATTCATATATAAGCTTCTTTCCTCTCTCTCCCTTCATTTTTCACTCTTCTAAAATTGTTCAAAGTAGAAAACCCTCTCTTCCCTCTCCCATTGTGCCGTGACCTCCTCCTCCTCCCACAGTCACACACACAACTCAACTCCACTTCATTTCATCTCCAAATCTTCTTTAGGTGATGATTCTAAACCTTATTCCCATCTTTTCTTGTAATGGCAAAGCTATTCATGTGTGTTTTTCACATTTAATCCCAATGAGCATATGCTAGGGACATGAAAACACTTGTACAAGAATCAAGCCATCACAAGAAGTGGATCTAGAGTTTAGAGGGGTTTTTGTTGAAGATACCATCTTGTTCATGCATGTAAAGTAGGGTCTTGCCGATAAACCAAATTTATTCCTAAATTATAAGTGCTTAATTATATTTTAATAATCATTTTATTTATTAATATTATGAATTTTGCACTTAAAATTTTTAATTTAGCTTTCAGATATTAATGGAGAAAATTTATAAAAAAAGCAAAACGGGTCAAGAATACAAAGATGGAAGACCAAAAGTGTTCAAAATAGCAAGAAAAGATATATCAGAAGGACACACCAGAAAGACACACCCTGTCAATTCACACTGTCTTTTGAAGAGGGTGCAGGAGGGACAACACATATTGAAACGTCCTGTCTTTTTGCTCTGTCTTTTGACAGAATTTTTATCCTTAAAAGACACGATTTTTACGAAGGATGGTGATTCTTGCTTCTTAAAAACACAATGGTTGGGCATTACAAAGAGACCATTTAGGAGCCAAAAGACACGTAGCTTCATGAAGTATTACAACTCTTCTACCTCAAAATTTCTTTATAAATTGAAGAAAGGGAGAGAATCACCATACAACAACACCACACCATACAAGAAGAAACACAATATCAGAAGAGAGAGAGAGAGATTCAAAGAGAGAAATACAACGAAGGCAAGATTCTTGAAGACCCATTTACAACAACAAGTCAAGACTACTCTAGAAGAAAGATTCACAAGTTTTTGGCTTCAATTCTCAAGGGTGATGTCATGATTTCTACTTTTCGTTTCAGATTTCATGTGTTGTCATCAATGACTATGTTAGAGTAAATTTGTAGATCTGGGTTTTGTTTAATTCCAACATTATTATGTGAAGAAATTGACTCATAATGAAGGATTGATGTATTTTGTTCAATTTCATGTTCTTAATTGTGATTAATTTTGTATGACCGAATACAATTTTATGTTTTGATTTTCATTTAAGTTAATCGATAGGTTACTTTTATGAATAGATCTATGTAATTGATGAGATTTGTTTGTAATTCTAGACATAGAATAGCAAGAATTTTCTGTATATGATAATTTAAATGGGGTTCATGATCTTTATGCAAATTTAGGTTGCTATTGATTGAGGAGACATCCTAATTGATTAACCTAGGTTTAGACAAATTGATAGATTCGAAAGAATTATCTGTTTAATTAAGGAACTCTACCTTAAAGAATTCAATCCAAAATTCATAATTGAGTACCAATGATTCATATAATAATTAGGATGTAAAACAAAAATCTAGGTTATTAGTCTTAATTGAATCTTGCCCATTGTTAGAATTTTTATTCATTTTGCTTCTACATAATTTAGATTAGTTCATAGTATAATAGTATAAAACCATTTAAATTTGTTGAGTTAGATAGTGGAAATAAAGTTATTACTAGTACTTGCATATCATATTCCCTGAGGACGATCCCGATTAATCTCTATATTACATGATAGGTACACTGCCTTTGTGTGAATTTAGAATTAATAGGAGTTATAAATTATAAACTTAGTGTTTTCACACAACCACTTGCATAGATCATTATGTTCATGCCATGAAACTCATGATTCATGCATTATATTTGATAGATCTAGTGTATAAACATTCATATCTTCATCTACAACTATGTTCATGTGAATATCTTGAGCTTTCATGCACTAAAGATCCTAAAGGCTTAGTCTTGCATGTATATAGATGTGTTAGATAGTAGATCTTCATGTATAGGAAGTAAGAAACTTGAAAAAGAAAAGATTTTTACTAGGAATGTTTTATGGAAATTCGGATGATTTTTGAAACCCATTTTTAGAACCCTTGAAACCACTTTAAAACTCATATTTTGCACAAGAAATGAAGGGTATGTATAATAAGTATATTGAAGGAATGATTTTCACAGCTTAGATGAGTTTAGGTATGATAAAAATGTAAAAACAAGGAGTAAAGTTAGAATGAAGAATATTGAATTATGAATGTGTAGTCAAATTCGTAATTGTGGGTGATGCCATATAAACACTTAGTATCTAAGCTTAGATGGCATGCTTTATGAGCTAAATGAAGTCCTTATATAATAGATATATTGGAGCCTCAATTTTTGATGTATTAAACAAGTTTTCTCATAAGGAAATTGCAAGAAAATGAAAATCTCAAAATTCGGATTTTTCTAAGTAGCCCATTCAAACACATATTTATTCAATGAAAAATGTGGATTTGTATGCATGAATGAAGGTCATGATAGTATGGAAGTTGGGAACTCATTTTTAATTAGATAACAAGTAAATTTCAAGATCAAAATCATAAAAACCCTAGGAAATGTAAACTTGGAAGGAATGGCTTCTTATAATTAATCATCATGGAATTTCTTGATAATTAGGAGTTCATGTGAGTTCATCATCAAAGATCATCAAAACCATGCATATATTGAGCTCATTACATAGTATTCATATTAGGAACCCATTCATATATCATCTATGCATGAATCATCAACTAGGAATTTTTATCAAAAGCGAAACAATTTTTCGAAATCGGGTAAGTGACAGAACAGAACTGATCCCACTGTTCCGTGGCCTTGCTATTTTCAAAACTTGACAATAATACTGGAACTAGATAGATCTTTTGAAGTAGGTAGAGATCGATATAAAATTGCGAAATTCCGAGTTAAAATGACCGAGTTATGGCCGTTTTAAGTTGGAACTTCCGTAATTAGCGAGAATCCCGCTTTCATGTAGTTTAGATGCATGGTTCAAATTAGTTTAGTGATGAAATTCTTATTAGGCTATTCTTATTTGGTAGGTGAACCCGAGTACCACAATACCGTATCACCCGACCATCGCTACTAAGAGACCGGCGTACCATGGCCGAGTGAGTTTCTCTTCCGATTTCAATTATTGCTTGTGATTGTAATGGTAGTCGCACTAGTTGTTAGGTGAAGATAAAAGGAGATTTCGTATGATGGGGTTATATGGGAATTATATATTGTCTGTTGTTGATGTGTGAAATGAACCTAAAGAAATATCGAAACTGGGTGTTAAGCTATGGATTGATTATCTAGTGTTTTATATTGAATTCTGCGAATAATTGTTGGCCACCTAAAAGAATTGAATTAATATATATTTGACTTAATTGTAATTGGATTCATTCAAATCACGATGGGGATGGAGCATTAGCATTGGTTGGTTTTTCGTGATCCATAAAACGAATATGTTGGTTAATCGTGATCCATAAAACGAATTATTGTTCAGTTGACCGTGAGTTTAAACGGCGTCGTACCACAGGATTCGTTAATCTACTAACCCAGGATGGAGGGCGTAAGTCCATCCACATATGATTTCCGGCTAGTTATATGTTTGCTGAACTCATTCGTTGTTGCATTCCACTTGGTTGATTAATTACTCGTCTGAATGTGTTGTATTAATTGTGATTCGGAAGTTCCACTCACTAAGCTAGTGTAGCTTATACCGCTATAGCTTCTTGTTGCAGTATGAGTACCTTTGGCTTTCTCCGAGGACCCGTGGACACCAGGTATGGCTCTTAGATACTAAGGAGCTTTTGATGAGGCCAGGGCCTAAAGATTAGAAATGGGCTCTAATCCTGTTTTCCGAACTGGTATTCAAAGGTTAATGCAAGGAAATTTGTGGGCTTGAGATGTGGTGGTTGATGTTATCGAGGGTATGCCCCCTAGATCATGTAATTAGAATAATTATCCGTAAGACGGTTATGATTTACATTCTTGCTGCTGTGTATGTCTCTTGAAGCTGCTACGAAGCAAAGTATGGTCTATAAATATTGAGAGCGAGCCTTACACGCGATGTTTAAACTCATGGGAAGACTAAATTGTCTTACTTGAGATTAAATGTTGAGTGTGGCGGACTGTCACGTGTAGGGCCCACTTTGGGGCGTGACATTACTCCATCAGCAGAGTACCAGAACTTCTTGTAAGGTTTGATTTTAATATGATTCAAACTTTTTTCACCAATTCTTTTTAGACTAATGCTAAACTTAACCTTTTTTGGAAACTTGATTTTCTTATACTTGAAATTTTCCATCAACAGACTCCCATAAATCCTAAATTCTTTATCTTTCCATATTCATCAAATAATTCTTCTCACCACATCAATTTTGATATTTTTTATCATTGCAAGAATTATCAAACCATCCTCCTTCGTTACCATTACATCCCCTTCATAAAAGTATACACTCTCATATAGCCTTACGTAAGATTCTTACAAGCAATTCAAACTCATGGACAAAAACATCATCATCAGGAAAGGTTCCCATACCTCCATTTAAGATCAAGAAAAAGTCGTTTCTTTTTAAAGAAACATAGGCATTATCATCTTGAAAATCTTTAAGACTGAAACAACTAGCTATATCATCATGAATTATATCAAGATTAATTCCTTGAACAATTGATCTTAAACTACTTCCCTCAATATCTATTAAATTTCTCTAAAACTCTTCCACCACTTCACTAATCACTTCTCTAGTTAAACTACAGAGCTTTCGACACTCTAACTTGTCTAACCATTCATTCCAATAAAACCCATTCTTCTCAAAATACTTAAAATCTATGAAAGAATAATCATGGAGTTTTACCTTCGTGATTGAGACCTTAAAAGTAGAATCACTTCCTATCCTTTTCTTCTTTGATTTTGTTTTATCTGTAGGAGAAGTTAAAATTTCTTTCCTTTTCTTTAAAGCATTTTTGGTAGTTTTGTCCTCCTTTGCTTTGATAGAGGGTTCTAGATTTGGTTTTGGGTTTGAAAGTGATGGGTCAACAATAATCTTCTTTTCTTGTAAAACTATTCCTTTTGCACTTTCTATTGATTTTTTAATATCCCCACCAGATTCTTGAACCATTTTTTATCATATCTCCCTAACCCTAGGTGAGTTGGGATCCGAATTTACAAAATTCATTTTTTGGACATATCTTTTGATAAAATCTATCTAAACTTATAAAAATCCATTCCTTACATATCCTATCCTAAGAGCCTTTCATTTCTTAAATAAAAACTCCATTTTTGAGTTGGAAAACATGTTTTTAAAATATGCCTTGGCCAAAATCCTAAAATAGAATTTTTATTTTGAAAATCACTTTTGATTCTTGTAAAAAGAAGTCTTGATAATGTACATATATTAAGCCTTCATTTTCTTAAGTAAAAATTACATTTTGACACTTGGAAAGTGGTTTTCAAATAGGGTTTTGCCAAAATACGAATTTCATATTTTTGTCTAAGTTCAAATTTAAGATCTACACATAATTGAACATACACCTAAATGAAACCCATGAAAATAAACTTTAAACTCATAGATCTAAACTTTGCTCATCAAAATCTTTCATTTATGTTATCTATACCCTAAGCCTTTCATTTTAAATGTAAAATACACATATTGAAGTTGAAAAACAATTTTTCTAAATATGGTTCTATTTTAATCCGAATTTTCAAAAATTATTTTGGTTGAAAATAAAATAGATCTTGAGTTTCCTATAATTTTCCTACCATCATCATGGTATTACAAGTTGCTCATGAACAAAAAAACAAAGTCTAATGCATTTATGAACTCCAAATACTAGATCTAGTATTCTAAACTAGTTTTAAATACATGAATCACTAAGATAGACATGTGGATGATAGATCTATGCATAAATCATAAGAAATAGCAAAAATAACAACTTAAGTAACTAGATCTATGGCATAAACGAAATCAAAGCTATAAAAATTTAGATCTACAAAATATATCAACTTTAAACAAGAAAATAATTATGATACAAGATAATAATAGGAGAGAAGAGAAATGTTTCATTTGCATCATCATCCTAAGCTTTTAAGCTTATGGAATGTCATTTGATGCATGAAACTTCCATTACACTTTACCTATATCACTTATGGAGCTTTGGGAAGAACATTTGCTTAGACATCTTCAAAAATATGTGTGGGAGGCTCAAGAATGGAATGGGGGCAGATTGTTCCTTGAAGAAACGAGAACAAGAAGAAGAAAGAAAGAGAGGAAAATGAGAGAGAAAAGACTAAGGAATGAAAGAGGGAAAGTAAGTAAATGAAGGAGAGAGAGAAAATGAGTGTTTTAATTGAATAAATGAGAGAAAAAAAATAAAAGAAGGGCAGCCAAGAAGACCATGCTGCACGTGAATATTGAGAGAGGAGAGAGAGTGAATTTGTTGAATTTTGACTCAAAATTGAATTGTGTAATAAATGTGTATGTGTAGCTTCTTTAAGAAGGAGTGGAATATAATTAATTTGGTCAAAATGGAGTAAATAAAGGACAATGGCAGCCATAAAGAAGGGGAAAAATCTGCCATGAAGTGTGAGATAGAGTGTAGAAAGATTGAAGTGAAAAGGAAGTGATATGTGTAAGGTGTACTTGAAGGTATGGTTGTAAAGGTGTTTTTTTAATAAAAAAATAAAATTAGAAAATTTATTCCAAATATTGTAGCAGATTTTTCATAATTAAAATTAAATAATTATTTGAATTATTTTAGTATTTTAACAAATATGTTACCGGCATAATCAAAATACACGAATATGGGCTATAAATGATATTTTTATAACCTGAAAAATTCAAAAAAATTACTTTATGAAAATAAAATATTTTTAAAATATTTTCAAATTATTAAATTAATTTATTTTATTTTAGTATCAGGTCTTAAACAGAATCTGATCCCGTAAAAGCCCGAACTAACTAAATTCTAGAAAAACAAAATTTTCTATAATATATAAAATATTTATCTAAAAATATAAGGCTTTGTAAAAATAATAAAATTGTGTAATGAAATAAAAGTGAATAGTACAAAAGACTAATCAATTACCGATAATAATGGAAATACGATAAAAAGGTTATAACTGTAACTTTTAAAACCCAAAAAATTATATAACTGATATATTTGTAAATCTTATGAAATTACCAGTCTAAAGGTACTATTGGTATATTTTTGATATCTCGAGCCTCGAGACACGCTTTTCGAAGTCTGTATCTAAACGAGTTCGAAATAAGTAAAACATTTACCAATCTGATATTTATAAATAAACTTATATTACTATGAGCTATTCTACATATTTAAAATACATCTCGGCCTCTAGGGTTAGGGGCGCTAGATTGTCGGATTTAATTATTGTATTCCGCTTAGGGTTTCCGAGTGATTTTCCAGTTTAGATCTTTGCCAATTTGGAAACTGATATTTTATGTTTATACCACATATTTAATTTGAGAAATTTATTTTATATTTCATTTTTGTAAGTATTTAATATCTTTTAATGTTTTCAGAATTCTTGAATTGGGTTTCATTCCGGAAAGTTAATCGTTATTTATTTTTCAATAATTTGTTTTTGGGTTCTATATTACCCGATTTTATAAGTCAGAGTTACGTATGGAATTTGTCTTACGTAGTGGTTTTGGAATTGAAGTATAATGAGTTCTTATTTTGTTTTCAAGAATTCTTATTTTCCTCAAGATTGAGAAATTTTTAGATTCGTTCATGATTTAAGACCATTCGAAATTCGGTTTTAATTTGGAGTGATTTTTAGGGTTTATTTTCGAAGTTCATTTTGGAATTATTTATTGAAATTTTCCGGGGCTTACACACCAACCGCTGGCCTCTTACCTAAAAATACCTGATTCCTCTGTGGCTCACGGCTTCTAATCCGGCTCAAGGCCTACTCCACTGTCTTGGCTTTGTTTACACATTTAAGTAGTTGCTCAAATCCATCAAATTCACCTAATACTGGATCTCAGGTTCTAGTCCAGTGATGAATCTGCTAACCTTGGCCTCTTCACTCTCTTTCAAAACGTCAGGTAAAAATCTCATCAACCTGTGCAATTCTGCCTCATATTCTTCCACTATCATTTTTCCTTGCTGTAGAGTGTAATACTCTTGAAGCATTCTCTGCTTAACACTGTCAAGAAAGAATTCTCTGTAGAAGGCCTGCTGAAACGTTTGCCATGTAATTATACTAGTCATGTGTCTTCTAGTGCTCAACCACCAGTTGTTGGCTCTCCCAGTCAGCAAAAAGGAGGCATATTCCACTTTCTTATTATCTGGGATATCTAGAGCAGCAAATGTCTTCTCAACCTCTTCCATCCACAACTGTGCTTCGAGAGGCTTACCTGGTACTGGCTCAAACTTATGTACTAAGTCCACAAATTTATTCAAACCAAGCACATCTGCATGCTTAACTCCATTCCCATTGAACCTTTATGTCTCTTGTCTCCAAGCTTCAGCATTTTCTTGGACCATCTGCATGTCCCTCTTCATATCTTGCTGTTGTTAACCAACCACTCCTAACAAAGCATTCATAGCTTGCATAAGCTGTGCAGCATCGATCGGAACTGCTGTCAATAGGTGGAGGTGGTGGCAAGTCTTGATTCTAAGCCTGCTGCTCATCCTGTTGCTACCCCAAATTCTCATTCTCCTCAGGAATTCTTCTTCTTGGAGGCATTCTAACACAACAAAACACCACAAAATTAGAGTAAGGGTATCTAACTCAAGGTCAAAACTTAAATCTATAAGACAACATCAAACTTAACTAAACAACAAACCTATTATTCTATCCTACTCCTCAAATCTCACTGTCCTAAAGAATCAAAACTTAAATCTATATGATTCAAAACCTATAGCTCTGATACCAAATAAGTTGTAACGCCCTAAAATAAGGCATTACAACACGACATGTATCTACTCTTATATAGGATACGCAAAGGCTCTATTATCCACAATAATACAATCATCTCCTGTAAACACTCACAGGGTAACTCATAAGATACCAAACCTGTTAAAACTAAAAACTCATACTTCATAAAACATAAACTCCTGATTCAAACATAAAAATCCAATTTGACATCATAGTCAACAAATTTAACATAAACTAAAAACTGTTTACTTAAAAATCTCTTCATTTAAAACCAACAATGAATCCAACTACAATCTCAAATGATCAAAGCATGTCCTTCTCTTAGAATCTCGGTATATGAAGCATAACTCTCGGCTAGGTGTCAGGACCACTATCGCCATCCCCACTATCAAAGAATAATTCATAACCGGATAGATCATACACTATATCTTCTTTACTTGTACCTGAAATTTAAAGAACGAGTGGCGACGCCCAGCACGATAACTCCAATACAAAAACAAATGCATATGCACATACAATAGACAGGTATTTCATGCAACTTATACCAATGCAAACAGTCATATTATTATCTTTCTTAAGCTAACAAAACAACACAATTTAGTAATAGGCATACACTAATCCTGAACTCGAAGTTACTCAGACCCCATTGAAAATCAAACAACTTTTTGAAAATAATAATCATATACATATATGGATGAGTGGGTACTCCCCAAACACCCCGAATCCAGAACACCTAATTCTACCCGAATCATATCAAGGCACGAGTCCACTAGGGACAACCTCACACGAAGATCATCAGGGTGCCTCACCAGTATCACTGTCTGCCAGGTCTTTACTAGTCAAAGCCAAGCACAATCAACCACACAACTATTAACCCCAATAACGATTAAGTTTATTAAGAAATTCTGTTCCTACAAGCATTCAATCAATACTAAGCTTACAGACAAAAAAAACAAGCAAGGATTGGTCGTACCTTTCTCAATTTCGGGAATATAAATCAAATCCTCAAAATCTGATACCAACAACAACAAAGACAACCCGAACTCCACAAACTCCTATATCCACACCAACAAAAATTCCACAAACTCCAAATGTCCTGTTACAACATATATATATACATCAACAGATATGATCGCATTATCAAAATACTTTAACAAACATGAATTTTCTAAAAACCCTAACCTGAAAAGAAATCTCCGTTATCTGCACCATCTATTCCGATCAAACTCTACAAACACCAATTATTTCACCTAAAACCCTCATATGCATAATAATAAGAACGTATGAAGATTGTTTAACCTATATTTTATTTGAATCCATCATAGAGGAGATAAACTTACTATTTTGAATTGCTAAAACCCGACTTGCATTCACCAATTCACAGATCTCACACATGCTAGGGTTTTCTCACAAGAACCTTTATGCAAAATCCAACCCAACCCTAAAAAAACTTATATAATTTCATATTTATCCATAAGAGAAGATTAAAATTACTTACTTTGGATCAAAAACACCCTATGGATGATTCTCCAAGCCCGGATCTCTAAGAACACTCCAAACCCTCTTTGACGCAAGAAGAAAATGATAAAAGAAAATATGTCAAAACTGTTTTTCGCATCTCGTATTTATAGAAATTTGGTCATACGCCGGCCCTACGTCGGTAGTGTACGTGTAGATCTTGCCAGCGTACACTTTACCCTAGCAAAATTTACACGAGCGCTGGCAGTATTCATCGGGGCTTTGATTTTCCAGAACTTCGATCCTACTACATACGCCGGCAAACCCATGCCCTACGCCAGCGGCGTTCCATCCAGTGTTGAGAGAAACCCTAGTGTACACCAGCAGCGTTCCTCCTAGCGTTAAGAAAAATGCTACTATTCCCATCCTGCGCCGTCTCTACGCCAGTGGCGTAGATTCTCCAGGAGGCGGCGTACAATCTGTCAAAAATTGCAGAAATCCGAACTTTAATATTTTTCCTACAACCAAGCTTAAACTTTTACAATTTACTTGTTTTGACCTTAAAATCATCCTATGTCATCTCATGATTCATAATTCATTATATTTTCATCTTTATTTCCTGTATTTTACAATACCGGTAGTTTTTAATTAAACTAAAGGCGATCAACCAATACACAAACATTCAATCATGTTACACAAACAATATAGTCATACATAATTTTATTATTATCATTATTAGAGTGACTTGAAAATCAATACAATAAACAGTTCCAATAAACCCATACAGTACACTCAAGTTATTATCTTTGTATTTAAGGTTCGCTAAAATTACAAGCACATACAATGTAATAAGACTGAGTTACTCACCTGCTTATGTTGGTCAATCGTAGTAGTCGTCAGGAAAGTCCTCACAAGTACTCAGGTCACCTATTGATATGATTAATATATTCATCAATGACACATAAACTATATGATTAAACTCCTATGAGTGTCTAAGTGTCCTATATTGATTTTAAGTTTTCATTCTAGTACTATATTGGTCTTTTAATAGTCCTATGATAATCCGGTATCATTTAATATTTATTTTCATGTTTTTTGTCTTGATCTTGTTTGATATATATATACATATATCTGGTATTTGTACAATTGATATTGGATAAACTTATATTTTCGTAGCTATTAATACTACTTTTATATTATTTTCTAACTGACCCATTATAGTAACTCATATCTGTTTACCATTGCTTAGTGTCATCGTGTTTCTCTTAATCTATTTCACATAATTATTTTGTCATTTTTAGAAGTCACATTATTCGTAGATTTAGCTTATTTTGATTTCCATTATTACCTATTTATCTAAATTGAGCAAATATTCAATAATTATAGTAGCTAGTAATATTTAATATTTCTTTATAGTTTTTAGGGTTTAAAAGTTTTCAAATACTAAATATATTATTATTCTAAGTATTTGTATTTGTTTATTTACTTAGTAAATATCTTGTTCGTGAAATTCATACTTTATGTAAGAAAAACAGGTTTATACGCCGGCTCCTACACCGCCGGTGTTGAAACCCAAATGCCGATGTTCTTAAGTTTTTCATTTTATTTCGTATCATTTGCACTGGCATGTAAGCCGTCAGCTTTCCACGTACGCCGGACTATACGCTGCCGGCATACAATCCCAATTAGTTGGCGTTCGTCTACTTTACGTAGCTTCTGTTCCAATGTAAGCTGTCTCTACACTACCAGCCTACCCTCGTAAGCCACCGGTGTTCAACGTCTACACTACCGGCTTAAGGACAGTGTTGACACTATTCATCATCTTCTCTGATGAAACAGTTCATATTTCTTAAATTTTCTACGTCATAAACAATCTCAAATCATTCCTAAGTGTTTCTATAGCATGTATATATACATACATCAACTCATAACGTATCTAAATGTATGTGATCTTAAATTTTCGAATTTGAAAAAGGTACAACTAGGGTTTTCGAATTTTACCTTGCTTAAGCTTGTTTGGTGGAATTTGAAGCTTGTTCTTAGGTTGGTAATGATCCTATGATCATCAGAAGTTAGTTTCAATTCTTGTTTTTAATAAATAACAAGCCGGATTACAACAACTTACCTTGTTCCCAGATTATGCGTTTTTCGTGTTGTGTTTTTCTTTGATTCCAACTGAGGTGTTTAGAACGATATGATTTCTGTTTTTAGGTCATTTTGGCTACTACTTAGGAGTTGTTTTGATCTGGAATTTTTGAGAGTGATTGGTGTTTGTTTGCATATCCATTATGAGCTATAAACACTTACATATATAGATGAGAATGAGGATTTTTTTTCGACAATTTGCATCCGTTTTCTCCAAAATTTTATACTGTTTTATCTGTTGTTTTACTATCATTAATGTGTAAGTTGAGTTGGCAACATTTGATTTGTTTGTGTGTTAAATTTTGTTGACCTTTGGTGCATTATTTGGACAATTTCCATCAAAATTCGGTTCTCTTCTTCCAAGGAAATCCAAGCCTTACGTTTTATGCAATTTGAAATCCATCCTGCAGCATATATATAATACTAATATTTAGTTAATAATTATTCATATTTTTAGGTAGTTTATTACGTTAATCGGATACAATTTAGCGAATATTTGAGAGTTTTTGTACAAAAATACTTTTTATAGAGTTCTACAAAATATTTAGTTTATCAAACGATACAAACTTAAGTTTTAAGTTTTGGCGATTAATTGGTTTTAGAATTTTATCTCCCGTGATTAAGGTTTCCTAAGCTTATTAGGTCAATTTTTGTTTTAGGCTCCAATAGCTTAAGAAAACCCTAATTAGATCAGTAGTGTGATTCAAATATTTATTTAGAATCTAGATCTTTAGTTATACATCTGTTTATGTTTTTATTGTGTATTTATAATTCTAACGGTTTATCTATAGGTTATCATTTCCTATCTATAAGCGTAGTTGGTTAACTACTCGATATCGCTTTTGATATATAAGCTAAATTATCTATATATCTTCGGTTTTTTATACCTACTATGAAATCTTATTAGTAGTGTTTAATACTATCTAGGAATCTTGAATTTAGGGTTTAAATCCATGTGTGGGCTCATTACTACTCATTGTTTTAATATCAAGTCATTGTTGAGTTCAATAGTAGTCATTTAATCTCTATATCTATATTTTTTCTATCTATCTATTTGTAAGACAAGTTTCGGGGTTTGACAATTTAGGTTTCCTTTAATCATATCTTGAATTATCAGTTCAAGATACGAAATCTCTTTTTTGGCATCAATTAGGGTTAAAGAAGTTCTTTATTCAGCTTTCAGATCTTAATCTAGCCAAATTCAAGTCATTGATCTATTCTTAGGTTTTTATTGATTCTAAGTTTACTAACTAGTTCATACTTTCCATTCTAAGGTCACGTACTAACATGAAAAATTTTCAGAGTTTATAATTGTTGTTGATTTTCTCAATGATTTTGAAAGGTCCATCTGCTCTAAGGGATAATTTTTGTGATTTCTTGTGTGGAAACTTGTCCTTACTGAGATGAATCCAACCTAAGTCATCGGGATTGAAAGTCTTTGGCTTCTATCGCTTGTCGCCTTGTTGTTACTACTTCTCTTGAATCTTCTTGAGGTGTTCAACTGCCTTTGAGGTATCTTTTGAATCTCCTAGGATCTTTCGACTCCGCTTAAGCTTTCTTCCTTTGCTACTTGTTTAGCTATCAAATCCAATGGTATTGTCGGATTGTAGCCATACATAACTTCAAAGGGAGACTTATCGGTTAAACTATGTGTAGACCTATTGTAAGAAAATTCAACAATAGGAAGACACAAGTCCTAATCAGTAAGATTCTTGCCAATCGTTGCTCTAAGCAAAGTTCCAAGAGTGCAGTTGACAACTTCCGTCTGGCTATCGTTCTGAGGATGACATGAAGTACTATACATCAGATTAGTGCCAAATCTCTTCCAAAGTGTCCTCCAAAAGAAATTAAGAAATTTGGTGTCCCTATCTGAAACAATACTATGTGGCACTTCATGCAACCTAATAATTTCCTACACAAAAAGTTTAGCAATATAAAGAGTGTCGTTGGTATTGTGGCATGGTATGGAATGTGTCATCTTGCTAAAGTGGTCTACAACCATCATGATTGAGTCTTTTCCTCTCCGTATCCTAGGTAAATCTAAGACAAAATCCATACTAATATCAATCCATGGTCGTGACGGTAATGGCAATGGCATATATTCTCCCATGATTCTTTCTTTCCTTTGGCTCTCTTACACACTCCACATCTCTCCAAGACTATGTACATCTTTCAACACTCCCTGCCTAATAAAAATGCTCTTTTAACAATTTTAAAGTCCTCTTTTCTCCAAAATGTCCAGACAATCCTCCAGCATGAGCCTCTCTAACCAACAAATCTCTAATAGACCTAGAAGGAATACATAATTTTCGCCCTTTATATAGAAATCCATCCACTATATAAAATCCATCATATACTCCTCCATCAGAACATTTTCAACAACAGATTTTAGATGTTCATCATTAACATATTGTCCCTTCATAAGCTCAAAACCAAGCAATTTGGATTGAAGTAATGTAATGAGAACATATGTATGAGATAATGCATCTGCTACTACATTAGCACTCCCTTTCTTATATTTAATAACATATGTAAAACTCTCTAGGAACTCTACCCACTTCGCTTGGCATTTTGATAATCTTTGCTAGCCTTTGAGATGCTTCAAAGACTTATGGTCGATATATATGATAAATTCCTTAGGAAGTAGATAATGTTGCTAATTCATCAACGCTCTCACCAAGGAATAAAATTCTTTATCATATATGAAGTAATTCAGTGAAGCTCCACTCAGCTTTTCACTAAAATAGGTGATAGGATGCCTATCTTGCATTAATACTACTCCAATCCCTACCCAAGATGCATCACATTCCAATTTAAACGTTTTCTCAAAATTTAGAAGAGCTAAAACTGGAGCACTAGTCAACCTGGCTTTAATTTCATCAAAACTTTGCTGCATTCATTCTCCCCACACAAATAAAATGTTTTTCTTTGTCAACTCGATCAAAGAATTGGCAATACTACTAAAATTATTAACAAACCTCTCATAGAAAGAAGCTAAACCATGGAAGCTTCTCACATTAGCCGCTGACAGTAGTGTAGGCCAATCCACTATACCCTTGATCTTCTATGCATCCACTTCAACACTAGCACTAGACACAAAATATCATGAAAAGATGACCTCAGTTTGACAAAATGAACACTTTTTGAGATTGCTAAACAACCTTTGACCTTAGAGTATAGAAAATACAGCTCGTAAATAATCAATATGACTATCTAAATCCCGACTGTATATCAATACATCATCAAAATAAACAACTACAAACCTGCCCAAGAAATCCTTTAAGACATGATGCATAAGCCACATAAAGGTACTTAGTGCATTAGTGAAGCCAAATGGCATAACCATCCATCCATATAATCCATGGCGTGTCTTAAAAGCAGTCTTCCATTCATCGCTTGCTCTCATTCGAATCTGGTGGTAGCCACTCTTAAGATCAACTTTAGAGAAAAATTTGGGCTCCATTCAGTTCATCTAGTATGTCATCAAGCCTAGGAATGAGATACCTGTACTTGATGGTGATCTTATTAATTGCTCTGCTGTCAATGCACATATGCCATGTTTCATCTTTCTTCAGTACTAGAAGTGTAGGCACATCACATGGATTGGCACTCTCCCTTACAAATCCACGCTCCATAAATTCATCTACCTAGTGCTTCAACTCTTTAGCCTCCACAGGATTCATGTGATAAACAGGCCCATTTGGTATAACTGCTCTAGGCTGTAAATCGATGGCATGCTCTATACCCCTAAATGGTGGCAATCCTTTAGGCAAGTCTTCAGGAAAGACACTAATAAATTCCTTCAATAACTGTCTTACATCAATGGGAACCTGCTCCTGCTCATTAATCTCCAACATATACCTAATCTGTAGCAGATACAATGGCTCCTTCTCCTAAATAACTTACACAATCTCCTTATGTCCCATAAACAAAGTCTTCGTTTTGTGGGTAGTATTAATCTGTCTCTATACTTTTTGTACCTCAGCTGGTGTCACAGGGTTTAGAACAATCTTCCTTCCATCCTTTTGAAACAAGTATGTATTTTTAAACCCATCATGTATTACTTTCCTATCAAACAACTAAGGTCTCCTCAATAATATGTGTAATGCACATATAGGCAATATATCACAAACAAAGTCATCCTGATACTTCTCTCTAATGCTAAATGGTATTGTGGCTCATTGTGTCACACGCAAACTGCCTTGCTCACTTAGCCAATGCAATTTATATGGCTTAGGGCGTGGAGTTGTATCCAACTCCAAATTATCAACCAAAGACGCAGCTATTACATTGGTATGGCTCCATCAATTAATAATGAGAGCACACAAGTTTCCCTTTACTCTATAAAAGATAAGGAATAGATTCTCTCTCTGTTCCTCCTCAGTGGAAGGAAGTGCAGTCATAACTCTTTGCAATACATTGATGGATAAGTAAGGGTCATCTCCTTTATCTCCATGAACTTCAGCATTTGCATCTCCATAATACTCATCCAATACTACAGAAAAATCTTCTGCCTCTACCACTCCTTCCTCCTCACCTTCACTCTCCATTTCCATAGTAGTCATCACTCTACGATTAGGACACTGAGTTGTCATATGTCCTTCAACATGACATTTAAAACACTTAATCTATCAGGACTTTACTCTTGATGATCCACCATTCTCCCTTTTATTTGTAGCATTATAAATTCCTTTCCTTTTATCAATAAAACTTCTCTCTAGCTTCGTATCCACAGTAGATACATTCTTATCAACAACCTTACAAGAACCTCCCTTCTCCACATGTCTACTATCAGAATTAAAAGATTTATTCAAAGAGCCATACCTATTAGATGTCACTCTATAAGGATTTGAGCGTCTTTGTCTCTCCACCTTTATAGCTAATTGAATGGCTTCTTCAAGTGTACTATACCGTTGTAACTCGATAATGCAAGCAATCTCATACTTCAAACTAGATACAAACCTAGCTAATGTCTGCTCAGGGGGCTCAATGATGCCATAACGAATCATTAAAGTCTCAAATTCTTGAACATACTCATCAATGTTCTTGCCAACTTGCCTCAGTGTCTGCAAGCACATGAATAACTCATGCTTATAATGTTCAAGTACAAATCGACATCTCAGAATTTGCTTCATCTCTTGCCATGCTCAAATCTCCACTTCTCCATCCCTCCTTCGGTTAGTAACAATGTTCTTCTACCATAACGCAGCATATCCAGTAAATTCTACAATAGCTAACCGAACCTAAGTGAGGTCATTTATCTCATAGCATTCAAATAACCCTTCGAGCTTATCCTCCTAATCTAGATAATCATCTACAAAACCTCTACTAGCAAAGTATGGCATCTACATCTTCACATACCCCAAGTCTCTAGGTGGTTGGAATTCACCATTATCATGAAACCCATCTTCAAAGTTATCTCCTCTTCCTTCACGGTAAGTATAATCCTGGCCTCCATACCGTCTACCCTGAACCTCTCCTCCTACTCCTTCCCTTCTATGAACAATACCTGGAGGTGTTGCTGGAGGATTATTTACCGGTAGTAATGCTTGGGGATTATTTATCGGTGGCAGTGCTTGAGGATTATTCACTAAGTATTGATTCAAAATCAGTTGATTCATCTGTGTTGCCATGTTGGTAACAAGAATGGTTAGACCTTACACTTATTCATCTAATGATCCACTACCTGCAACATGTCGTTCTTGATTTCCTCCAACCTAACTATTCATTTCATTTCCACCCTCAGCGTTCACACTATCATTAGACATGGTTGTCTTCTTCCTCAAACCCACAAGAACACAATGACATAGAAACCCTAACCTGTGGCTTTAATACCAAAAAGATGATGTGCCTATGATATGGTAGTCGTAGGTATATCAATCTCAAAGAACAAACACTCACATTAACAAAACAAATCTCATACTCAAACAACAAAACAAAGATAATCCCTAGACTCTTACTGGATATGATGCACCAGCAAAAGAATAGTCCTAGCCTGATGTCATTGATATTACACACAACAACAATCAAAATCATCACTCGCCACAATCCAAAGATTGATAAGAGTAAGAATTGAGAAAGAACTCAATTTTGATTAGTGAAATATCTAAAAAGAACTAATTTGTTCATATGAACAATGGAAATATATAAACTAAAACATAAGAAAATGAAAAGTCAAAGACATATCATTTTTCGTAAAAACGAATGCCGACAACTAGGCAAACATACACTGGGAGCATAAAAGATGGCGTTAAAAATAAACAATCTATATGTGGTAAGCGCTGACTATACATCGGCAACATTAATGATAGAAGCTAGTGGTATAGGGGCCAACCTTTAAAAACTAGAATCTATGAATCTTCAAAGTTGCTTATGCCGACTGGGTTTCCTTCAACATAGGTGATGTAGAACTATGCACTGGCAGTGTTTGACCGATGTGTCTCTCTTGCAAGTTTTCTTCTTAGTGTTCCATTGCTTCCTTTGATAACAAGCAAATAATCTTCATGTTGAACTCAAAATTGGTTATATTTGATAAACCTGAGTGCTCCAATCTTCATGTGCTTCGAAGTGACCACTCAATACTCTTAACGTGAGATTTTGTAATCCTCTAGCTTGAGCATTAGTAATTGGTCATGAAATGGCTTGATTCCCATCAATTTAGAATGATACACAGGATTCTTTGTAAGATCTATGACACTCGTATCATCACATTTAATAGGTATATTTTTATATGATAAACCATAATCTTGTAATTGTTATTTAATCCAAAGACTTAAGCACAACAATTACCAATAAAAACATATTCTGCTTCAGCTGTAGACAAGGAAATAGAATTTTGCTTTTTAGATGACCAAAAAACAAATTTGTCATCTAGGAATTGGCAAGTACCAAATATGCTTTTTCTATCAATTTTGCAACCAGCATAATCTACATCAAAGTATCCTATTAAATCAAAATTTTGATTTTTAAGGTATTAGATGCCCAATTTTGAAGTATTTATGAAGTACTAAAAAATTCTCTTAATAGTTGATAAATATGTTTCTATTGGTATACTTTGAAATCTTGCACACAAACATATACTAAATAAGATATCAGGTCTGGATGCAGTTAAGTATAATAAAGAGCCAATAAGACTTCTATATAATTTTTCATTTACCTTCTTTCCATTTGAGTAAGAATCTAACCTTGTTGAAGTACTTATAGGTGTTGCAGCTCCTTTACATCCTTCATATCCAAAATTCTCAAGGATTTTACTAGTGTATTTTTCTCAATGAATGAAGATTCCTTCCTTAGTCTATTTAATTTTTAAGCCAAGAAAGAATGTCAAATCACGCGTTATTGACATTTCAAATTCTGCCTGCATAATCTTAGCAAACTCTTGACAATACATTTCATTAGTAGATCTGAATATTATATCATCCACATAAATGTGTATAACTAGGATATCATGATCATATAATTTGAAAAACAAAGTAGTATCAACTTTTCTTCTTTGAAAATCTTGTGAGTAAAAACGTATTTAACCTTTCATACCATGCCCTTGGGGTTTGTTTTAAACCATATAAAGCTTTATTTAATTTGAAAACATAGTCAGATTTAAAAGGATCTTCAAAACCGGGGGATTGTTCAACATATACTTACTCTTTTATGAAACTATTTAAAAATGCGCTTTTTACATCCATTTGAAAAACTCTAAAATTTTTAAAACATGCACATTCAAGCATCAAATAAATTGCTTATAATCTAGCAATAGGTGCATATGTTTCATCAAAGTTAACTCCTTCCTCTTGTGAGTAACCTTTAGCTACTAATCTTGCTTTATTTCTAATAATTTTTCCATCTTCATCCAATTTGTTTTTGAAAACCCATTTAGATCCAATTAATGATTTTCCTTTCTGTCTAAGTACTAGATTGCATGCATTATTTCTTTGAAATTGATTTAACTCTTCTTGCATGGTTTCTTTATCTAACTATTATCAATTAAAGCTTCATTAACATTATTAGGTTCAAATTCAGATAATAAAGCAAAATGATTTTCAAAATCTTTCAAACTAGATCTTGTCTGAACACCGGATTGAACATTACCTATTATTTGTTCAGGGGGATGAGCAGATTTATATTTCCAAGCCTTAGAAGCTTCTGGTTTAGATTATTTAGGTTCTGGAGTTCCTTTTATATTACCTTGTGGAAAACATTCTAGATTTCCAGATTCGTGAGTTTCAGCAACTAGTACTTCAGACTTTAGTTATGGACCAGATTTTTCTTTAGATTTGGATTCTTTTTCATCATCAAACTCATCATCCTTTATATCTTCAAAAAACTTAACATTTATTGATTCTTCAATAGTATTAGATAATTTATTATAAACAGGATAAGCACGACTATTCAAGGAATATCCCAAAAATATAGCTTTATTAGATCTTTCATCAAACTTACCGAGATTAAGAGCATTCTTTTTTCATAAAATAGTTAGATCCGAAAATATGAAAATAAGAAACATTAGGCTTCTTACCTCGAAAATTTCATACGTTGTTTTGGATGTGATGGGTCATAGTATACTCGATTAATGATGTAGTAAGCTATAAATACGGCTTTTGCCCAAAAATACTCAGCAATACCACTTTTATTTATCATAAATCTTGTCATTTCTTGTATTGTTTTATTCTTGCATTCCACAACTCCATTTTGTTGAAGAGTATATGGAGTTGAGAAATTATGAGATATACCTTATTCTTCACAAAAATTTATAATTTTGCATTTTGAGACTCTTTTCCATGGTCAATCCGAAGACTAATTATGGAAATTCCTTTTTCATTTTGAATTTGTTTTGCAAATTTTTTAAAAGAATAAAAAATATCTCTCTTATGTTGCTAGAATGAATAATCACCAATAATAGTAAGTTCATATTTACTTCTACCCATGCTTAAAAATCTTATAGGTCCAAACAAATCAAGATGTAACAATTCAAGAGGTTTTTTAGTTGACATTTCATTTTTTTTTTTCTTTTATAAGATACATAAACTATTTTATTTTACATAAACTATTTTATTTTTCAAGCATGTATCACATTTCTCATCTTTTTTAATATTGATTTTAGGTAATCCTTTTATGATATTCTTTTGGATAACTTTTCTAAATGATTGAAATTAACATGTCCTAAACATCTATGCCAAGAAAAAATTTGATCATTCATAGATAACAAGCAACAAGCATTTTCAACTTCAATAGGTTTTATAAGATATATATTTTTCATTTTAAAGCCTCCGAATAATTTTATACCACTATTATCAAAAGCATAGTATTTATCTTTTTTAAAAAACCATTTTATATCCTTTGTCACATAGTTGACTAATGCTTAATAAATTATGATTCAGGCCTTTCATAAAATAAACATTTTCTATACTGTAAGAAGGCATACCAATATCTCAAGTTACAACAAGTTTACCTCTATTGTCATCTCCAAATTTACATATCCTTTTTCTTCCCATGTTATGCTATTGAACAATGCAACAATTCTTGTCTATGTAATAGAACATCCACTATCAATACTATGTTCTCTTGAATTTAGCTTCATGTTCCTGCAAGATTAAAAATGGATTAAACCTTTTTAGAACCTAAATAAGTTTGAGTCCTTTATGAGACAAGCTTGTTTGATTTCTTTGTTTCACTTGTTGATTACTGAGCTTGTTTCTTTTATAATAACAATACTTCTATATGTCCAGTTTTATTACAAAAGAAACATTTATAAGAGGTGTTATTTGTATACCTATTGTTTACCCATCTCTAATTATTCTGTCTTGGGTAACTTCTGGAATACCCTATGGAGTTGCGTTGATGATATCCATAAGAAGGATATCTTCTTTCAGGATAACTTATGGGATATCCTTTGGTATTTCTAATACATTACCTTCTTTTCATGATATATTTTAAAATCATTCTTTTTAACAATAGGTTCAACATTTACAACTGGTTTAGCTTTCACAAACACCGTTTGCTTAGATGCATTTGAACTAGAACTATATTCATATCTTAAACCATGCTTTTCACAAGATAACCTTTGTGAAGAAATCCGCATATTTAATTTTTTACCACTTTCATTGAATTTATTAAAGGTGTTTTTTTATTGAATTAGATAACTCATCTATTTTTACCTTCAAAATACTGGTTTCTTCTTTTAACATACTATTGTCTTTTCTTAGTTTTTCATTATTAACATGCAAGTTTTCATTATCATGCTTTAAGATATCATTGTCATCAACAAGCAAAGAATTTGTTTGTTTTAAAGCCTGTTTTTTAAGAGCTTTAATCTCATTATCAAACTTAACTAATTTTGCATCACCTTTTTAGAGATTTCACTAACTTTTTCATTTTAGCAAGCATGCCATCTTCAGTTACTTCATTATCAGATTCAATTTACCTTAGAAGTAGCCATGAGACATAGATTTGCTTCTTCCTCCTCTTCATCAGAATCTTTAGAGCTACTCTTTATGTCATCCAAGTCACTCTAAGTAGCTAACCTAGCTCAACTATTCTTCTTATATTTCTCCATTTTCTTATGTGTCTTGGTTTCTTGCGCTCATAGCATTGGGTTTCTTTCTTTTCCTTTTTTTTTTTTCTCCTTTTACTTGTAAGCTTTTCCTACATCATTTTTCTTATATATTAAGCAGTTTTCTTAAAAACACTGAACTTTTACCTCTCTACTTCTTGAGAAACTGGTTGAGCTTTCGAGCTAGAAGAATTATGTCATCCTCTTCATCATCTTCACTTTCATTAGATTCAGCTTGATTAACCGCAACTTCTTTGGCTTTGAAAGCTATTCCTTTATTGTTGCCCTTAGGTTCTTGCACGGTTTTGATATGGGATTCATATGCCATGAGCTTCTCCCTTAGTTGACTAAGTGTTAGCTTGTTGAGATCTTGAGCTTCTTTGATGGCAGTGTTCCTGGGATCTCATGATTGTGATAAGATCCTTGGTATCTTTCTCACTAATCTAGACCAGCAATCTTCTTCCTAAGTGATGAAAGCTCATTTGTGATTGTTGTGAACCTGTTAAAAGCATCTTTGACAGTTTCATTGGACTTAAATTAAACAATTGATATTGTTGAATCAAAGCATTTATTTTGGTTTCTTTGACTGTATTTGTTCCTTCATATGTCTCACACAATCTATCCCATATTTCCTTTGCAAATAAAATTCTAAAGCAGCAATGGGGGTTAATAGCAAGTTCTTGGCTTTGATGTTCTTCTCAATTTATTTCTTTTCCGCATTCATGAGTATTGAAGCTCAATTAAAATTAATCACATGGTCACCAATGGATATCACCTGCCAAGAATCATAATCATTAGCTTTTATATATGTTTCCATGCGCATTTTTCAATAAGAAAAATTTGAGCCATCAAAGAAAGGAGCACGATCAATTGCAACATTGTTCTCAATCATTTTGTTTAGATCACTCAATTTGATAAAAGAGCCTGCTTTGATGCCAATTGTTAGTCCTACTTTAATAATGAAAAAGGGGGGTTGAATTGATTATTACTAAAAAAAAAAAAATTAAAATTTAATTCTTTTAAGTAAAAATCCCCTTCGTTGTTCAAATAATGAGAACAAATTAAACAATCAAATAACTAAAAATAAATTGTACGAATTTAAAAAGAGAAGGGATAGAAAATCAAGCAGCAATATATAGTGGTTTCATCTTATGCGTCAGTCCACTCTTCCATCTCTAAGCTAGGGACTCTGTTATCCATTTAGGTTTGTTGCACTATAGCCAATCAAATCAAATTACAAGATAGTACAATTCTCTCTGCTCGATTCTCATAGCTTTCCTTAAGCTAACAATCGATACTGCAAAGCCTAATATTGTAATCAAACTAACAAATAGGAAGGCAACTACACCTTCCTTCTTTTTACAAAGAAATAAGATGATTAAAATGCAAAAGATGCAGCAAAGAAATATTTGCACAAAGTTTCTGCTCAAAATAGGCAGCGAGTAATATTGTGTAGCAGCAGCATGCGTTTTTTTCTTTTTTGTTCAACTATATATAATATATATATATCTTCTTTTTCTTTCTCATAATATTATTAAGGAAGCTCTTTCCCTCTTATCTTGTTAATCAACATTCAAATCAGTTGTAGATGAGCTTGAATGTTATCTTCTATTGTGGGTAATTCCTTAGATATAATCTTCTGTTCCTTATCTCTTTAGTTCAAAATTGATCATTGCTCGCAACTTATCTTCTCCATTGGTTCTTGATATATCACCGATAACTCGTTAAATTATTTCTCTAATTTGAAATTTTTAACGAAAATTGGATAAGTTTCATGTTAATTTTAATAAGATCCATAGAAATCGTGATATTCTTCTTTTGGAAAAATTCCAAAAATTAAATTTATTCTCCAAAAGATCTGTTGTAAATTGTTGGATAAGATCCCAAATAATATTTTGATCTCTATCTTGAATTCGACAAATTTGAACGATGGTTGAAGCTTTTGTATGTTGTTCCAATTCTGATATGATTCACTTCTTGACAGAAAGATGATCCCTTAAAAATAGATGTCTTAATCTATGAAAACACTTTCCTTAGATAAGTAAGAAATCCCCTTGGATATAAATCAACTTAAGTGGAACATATGAGATACTACCTAAATATACTCATTTCCTCGAAGCTAAGTCTTCAAAATAATGATTAAAATTGATTTGATGTAAACTTGAATAATCTATGGTAAATTTGATTGGAACTATAACACTGTCAACAGTTGCAGAAACCTTCTGTAAAACCTTTTGTGCTTTTGTTAAAACCTTTGTTCTTAAAACACTGTTTTATGATAACTATTGGATAAGCTGTTAAATATTCTTTTTGGTTCTTTGTGATGTAGAACTCAAGAAAATACTTATGTATGTTTTTCTTAGTCTAGAAAAACTCAAAACACATTCCATGCAATATAATTCATCACCCATCTTGAAACAAATAAAGTTCTATAAAAGGTTCTGTGAGAGACTTATATTCACAAATATGCACACTTAAAAAGTAATTAGTTTACTTTTTATTTGTTATCATCAAAACATTCTTTTATAGAATAACACAACTTATTAAGGTGGTGAATTTCTATATGATGAACTCACTATGTTTTGTGATGAGAATGGCATTCATAGAGAAGTTGCAACACTTTATAAACTAGAGCAAAGTGGTGTTGTGGAGTGGAAGAATGGGAGGATGGTGGAAATGTCCAGAAGCTTATTAAAAGCAAAAGGACTTTCAAATCAGTTTTAAGGAGAAGTAGTAGCAACAACAATGTATCTCTTGACCATTTTCCCTTTAAGGGTTGTTTTGCATCAAACTTCTTATGAAGCATGGATAGGTAAGAAGCCTTAGGTATTACTTAAAAGTATTTGGTTGTATAACATATGCTGAAGGGTAAAAATTTATCCAATGCTTGACAAATAATCTAAAAAAAAAATGTATTTTTATTAGTTATAGTCCTAAAAATTTATCCAATGCTTGACAAATAATCTAAAAAAAAATGTATTTTTATTAGTTATAGTCCTCAATGTAGAGTGTAAGCCCCGGAAAATTTCAATAAATAATTCTAAGATGAACTTCGAAAATAAACCCTAAAAATCACTCCAAATTAAAACCGAATTTCAACAAGTCCTAAACCACAAACGAATCCAGGAATTTCTTAATCTTGAGAAAATGAAAATCTTTAAAAATAAAATAAGAACTCAACAGTCTTCAAATTCATAACCATGACGTACAAAAATTTCCATATTTAACTCCGACTTATAAAATCAGGTAATATAAAGCCCAAAAACAAATTATTAAAAAGTAAATAATGAAACTTTCGAAAAGATAACTCAATTCAAGAATTCCGAAAACATTAAAAGATATTAAATACTTACAAAAATAAAATTTAAAATAAATTTCTTAAATTAATATGTTGTATAAACATAAAATATCAGTTTCCAAATTGGCAAAGATCTAAACCAGAAATTACTCGGAAACCCTAACCGGAATATAATAGTTTAAGTCCGACAATCTGGTGCCCCTAACCCTAGAGGCCGAGATGTAGTTTAATGTGTAGAATAGCTCGTAGTAATATAAGTTTGCTTAAAAATATTAGATTGGTAAATTTTTGACCTATTTTGAACCCGTTCAGATACAGACTTCGAAAAGCATGTCCTGGGGCTCGAGATATAAAAAATATACCATTAGTACGATTAGACTCGTAATTTCATAAGATTTCCAAATATATCAGTTATGTAATTTTTCGAGTTATAAAAGTTATAGTTGTAACTTTTTATCGTTTTTCCATTACTACCGGTAATTAATTAGCCTTTTGCACTATTCACTTTTATTTTATTACATAATTTTATTATTCTTATAAAGCCTTATATTTTTAGATAAATATTTTATATATTACAAAAAAAATTTCTAAAATTTAGTTAGTTTAGGCTTTTACGGGATCAGATTCTGTTTAAGACCCGATACTAAAAAATAAAATAAATTAATTTAATAATTATAAAATATTTTTAAAATATTTTTTTCATAAAATAATTTTTTTTTAATTTTTCGGTTATAAAAATATCATTTATAGCCCATATTCGCATATTTTGATCATACCGGTAACATATTTGTTAAAATACTAAAATAATTCAAATAATTATTTAATTTTAATTATGAAAAATCTGCTACAAAGATTTGGAATAAATTTTCTAATTTTATTTTATTTTATTAAGAAAGTATTTTTACAACCCGTACTTTCAAATACACCTTACACATATCACTTCCTTTTTGCTTCAATCTTTCTACACTTTATCCTACACTTCGTGGCAGATTTTTCCTTCTTTATGGCTGCCATTGTCCTTTAATTTACTCCATTTTGACTAAAATAAATATGTTATACTCCTTCTTAAAGAAGCTACATTATACATTTATTACACAATTCAATTTCAAGTCAAAATTCAACAAAATTCCCTCTCTCTCCTCTTCATAATTCATGTGCAACAACCCCCTCCCTTGCTGCCCTTGTTTTATTTTTTTTCTCTCTTTTATTCATTTAATATACTCCTTTTCCCTCTCTCTTTCATTTACTCATTTTTCCTTTTTCATTCCTTAGCTTTTTCTCTCTCTTTTTCCTCTCTTTTCTTCTTCATATTGTTCTTGTTTCTTCAAGAATACAAGCTTCCCCCTTCTTCTTCCATGAGCTCCCACACATATTTTTGAAGATTTTTAAGTAAACTTCCTCCTTAAAGCTTCCATAGGTGATATAGGTAAAGTGTGGTGAGAGTTTCATGCATCAAATGACCTTCCATAAGCTTAAAAGCTTAGGATGATGATGCCAAGAATGAAACACTCCTCTTCTCTTTAGTTAATCTCTTGTATCATTATTATTTTCTTGTTTAAAGTAGTTATATTTTATAGATCTAACTTTTTATAGCTTTGATTTTCGTTTATGCCATAGATCTTGTTATTTGAGTTGTTATTTTTGTTATTTCTTATGATTCATACATAGATCCATCATCTACATATCTATCTTAGTGATTCATGCATTTGAAACTAGTGTAGTAAATTAGATCTAGTGTTTTGAGTTCATAAAATGCATTAGACTTTGTTTTATGTTCATGGATAACTTGTAGTAGCATGATGATGGTAGGAATGTTTTAGAAAACTCAAGATCTATTTTATTTTCAATAAAAGTCATTTTTGAAAATTCGGATGAAAATGGAACCATATTTAGAAAAGTTGTTTTTCAACTTCAAAATGTGTATTTTTCATTTAAAATGAAGGGCTTAGGGTATAGACAACACACATGAATGATTTTGATGAGCAAAGTTTAGATCTATGAGTTTATAGTGCACTACCATGGGTTTCATTTAGATGTATGTTCATATTAAGTGTAGATCTTGGTTTTAAACTAAAACAAAATAGTGAAATTCGTATTTTGGCAAGACCCCTATTTAAAAACCACTTTCCAAGTGTCAATATGTAATTTTTACTTAAGAAAATGAAGCCTTAATGTATGTATATTATCAAGACTTCTTTTTACAAGAATCAAAGGTGATTTTCAAAGATTAATTTTCAAAACAAAGTTCTATTTTCGGATTTTGGCCAAGGCCTAGTTTAAAAACATGTTTTCCAAATAAAAAATGAAGTTTTTATTTAAGAAATGAAAGGCTCTTAGGATAAGATATGTTACGCCTCGAGGGGTACTCTAAACATGGCAGTCCGCCACATATAATATCAAGGCTTAAGAATGGCTACCTTAGTCATGCGAAAGCCTTAGTATTATATGTAAGGCGTCTAACACAGTAATAGGAGAGCTTTTGGGAAGCATAGTTTAAGCAAGTAAAGATAAACATACAAGAATCCAGAAATAAAGAATATCATATCATTAATAACCAAAGGTCTATTACATAATTTCTTAGGGGCATACCCCGCTAATCCAAGGATCGTGATAAACTTTACAACATCCAAAATACTACATTAAAGATTTCAAAGGAATTCTAATCTAAGTCTTCGAGTAGATTTCCTCCAAAAGCTTCAATATATAAAACTACACGGATACGGGAAGACCTCGGGCACAAAAATAGGTGTTCCTGAGAATACAAATATCTATAGGGGTGTAAGCTTATGGGCTTAGTGAGTAAATCCCAAAATTCATACTCGAAGAAAATTATCAATCAAGTTTATTATTCAAACATATGAAATGCAACAACCACGTGAGCATACAAGACATATGACTTTCCGGGAATCATATGTTGAATGAATTACGCCCTTCATTCGGGGTTGGGTATTCAGGCCAATTACAGCCACAACTTTTAAAAACACTTTTATAGATCTTACCGGCTCCTATACGCCATCAAAAACTTGTAGTTATTACAGGCTCCTACTAGCCACCAATTTAAGTAGTTCTTACTGGCTCCTACTCGCCACTCATGATATACCGGTTATGTCTACCACCACTATTATACACTTGTCCCACCAATTGTATAGTAGTGAATGCAATGTGACTTAACATATGAAGTGCATGAATAATTTCTTTAATTAAAGTCTAGTAGTTACATTTAACTTCTTTCAAGTGATCAACAATTTCAAACATTCAAGATATTAATGCACATACAACTTTATTACAAACAAATCGAGTTTCGATATACTTAGTGTTCTTTCAACATATTATCATACACTTCCTTTTGATTTTTCTTAAATTCTAGTGCAACTAATTTTACAAGCACAATCAAGAGTTGAAAATAACGGGGAATAAACTCACTCAGCCATGATGACACCTTTCTTGAAACGGATGAGTCGTTCGGGATTTCCACTAATCGTAATAATCTTCGGGATATGAACAATCCTCCTCGAGATTATCTAAAAGAAAGAAAAATACTTAAGATGAGTATTTCATGAACTTCTTTTCTTGAAGATTCTAATCTTTTCTTAAAATCGCGGTAAAATCGTATAAGGGGAAATTCCAACTTAAAATGGCCATAACTTGCTCATTTTAACTCGGAATTTTGCGTATAATATACCGTTTTCTACCTACTCGGAAAGATCTACGCATTTCTAAACTTATTTTCATAAAACTAGGTCGTTTGGGTTCCGAAAAGACAGCGACCAGATTTTCCACGAATTTGCAAACACTTGTTTTCCTTCTTGTAAACAAAGCTCATTTGAAAAGATAAATATTTCAATTATTTTGTAAACTTTTGAAAGGTTATAATATATGTAATGACTCATAACAAATGTATGAAGTAAATGAAGTTGTCTCAACTTATAAAAAGTAAGGTTTTAAAAGACTTTGAACTTGAGATTCTATTGAATATTTATTTTACTTTTGAAAGATCTAAGTTATTGAGACGAATATTCTTTTTCTAAATTTAATCTCTTGTAATTACTTTAATTTCCTAAAGTGTGGTTTTATTTTCTAAACTTGGATTCAAAAGTAGTAAAATGACATTTTTATTTCTTGTAATGATTCCAAAAGAATTTCTACTTCTTGATGAAAGATAAGTTTTCATAAAACCTTTTGTTTATGTAAGAAAAATCATTCCCATGCATGTTCATGGGTTTTTAAGAAATCCATTTTCCATATTTATTTCTTTAGAAAGAATCTTTAATTCAAGAAAACACTTTCTCATTTATTTTTGTCGAGACAAAAACATTATGTTCATGCATGAATATGAATCATAAGCTATAGAAATATAAAGTAAAATAATAACTTGAAAGCTTAAGTAAATAATAAAGTAAATCAAGTATTGGGACCTTAGCTTCTTCAAGGTACCCCGGGACTAAGAAAAGACTAGTCCCGAAAAGAAAGAAAGAGAAATTGTTTTGACTTGATGAGGACAAGTCTAAGACTAGAATGACTAGTCTTAAAATCAACTTGAAATAAATCGCGATAAAGTAAATAAATTGCATGAAAGATAAATAAATTGCAAGATAATGAGCTTATATGCTCTAAATAGTATATATAGCTATATAGATATATTAGATAGTAATAACATAAAGGAAATATAAAGAACATAAGGAACATAAAGAGATTGATATTATGAACAAAAACAAAGTATGAACTTATTGTTGCTTTCTTAACCTTTGGTTTTAGAAAACACACACTAAGCTCATACTAAGTAGATGAACATGAAGAATTCTTTGAGAAATTTCTTACCTAAAGGAAGCTAAACTAAGAAGACTTCTTGAAAGAACTCTTGAGAGAAATTGAGAGAAATTTTTGTAGAGTAACTTTAGAGAAGAAGAGGTGTGAAAGAAGTGAAGGTATGAGGGGGTATTTATAGGAAAATGTGGGAGATAAATTGTGTTAATTAAATAATTGAAAATAAAACAAATTGAGGGATAGAGAGGGGGCCGGCGGCACATTTGCTTGTATGGGGAGAGAAAATTAATTTTTTTGTTATTTTGTTAATTAAAAGTAAGAAATGAAAGATGTGAAGTTGTATTGGAAATGAAAATGTGTAAGATAGGTGTATGGTTGTAAGAATAGGTTGTAAGAAAAAGTAGAGATAGATGAATAGTGTAGAATAGTAGAAAATAGTGTAATGTAAAAGTAGACATGACAATTAAATATCGGTAGTAAGAAAATACGCGTATAAAAGCGATATTTGATATTTCTAGCTACTGAAAAATTACGAAATTGATATTTTTGGAAATCTTATATTTTTACGAGTCTAACGGTATATTCGGAATAATTTTCCTATTCCAGGCTTCCGGATACGCTTTTCAAGAATCACGTCCGATCGGGTTCAAAGGACACTCGAATTTTGAAAAACTGATATTTTTATAAAACCTATAGCTATTACGAACTATTACAACTAATTTTCCCAACTTCGTTTTTTAGGGCTTGAGAAAACGACAATGCCGGACTTAAGCGGTTACGGTAAAATAGGGTTTGGTTGACTCTGGGAAATCCGGTTGACTTCCGATTAGGGTTTAAACTATAATTCGGATCCAAAAATTTCGGGGATTTACAGGATATGCAAGGAATAGATTTTCATAAGTTTAGATAGGTTTTATCAAAATATATGTCCAAAAATAAATTTTGTAAATTCGGATCCCAACTAAGACCAATTTTGAAAACCCATTTATTAACTCCAAAACTCATGATTTATGTGAAAAATGAAATATATAGGTAATAGGTATCATTAAGTAATGATTTTTATAAGTTGAAATGAGTTTTGATGAGATTAATGTGTAAGACAAGAAATAGAATAAAGATGAAAAAATTTGAGCTAATAGTCAATTTGTGAAATTCGTAATTTTGAATGAAGGTCGTAAGAACACCTATTATCCAAGCTCAAAATAAAAGTTTTATGTAATGAATGGAGTCCTTAAGTAATAAGTATCATAAAGTCTTAAATTTTAATGCATTAAACAAGTTTTTCCCAAAAGAATTATTCAAAAAGTGGATTTTCTAAAATTCAGATTTTTGAGTAAATTCTATTTGAAAACATATTTGCAAAGTGTAAAATGCAAATCTTTATGTAAAAATGAAGTCCTTAGTGGTTATGTATGATTGAGCCCTAATTTTCTAAATATCAAATGATTTTTTTTACTTGAAGGAATCACTCAAAAATTAATTTATATAAAATTCGGATTTTTGAATCAACTCTACTTGAAGACATGTTTCAAAGTACAAAATGGAAATTTTTATGTAGAAATGAAGGTCATTAGTAATAGATACAATGAAGACTCAATTTTAACAAAGATAATTATATTTTCTTAAGAAATAAATCCAAAACAAATGGAAATGACCAAAGTTAGAAAACTAGATTTTTCAAAAAGTAGTCATTGTTGAAGTCTTGCAAAATAAAGAGTTCTAAAATTTTCTTTTACCAAAAATCATCAAGATCATGCATACATAAAACTCACCACATGCCATTCATGTTAGGAAATCATCCATATTGCATGTATAGCTAATCTATATAGTAGGAACATTTCAAACATTTACAAAACTATTTTTCGGAAATTGAAATTGTTATTGTCCTAATCTGATCCGAACTTTTTGAAGCTTAAAAGTTTTCAAAACTTGAAAATAATATTATAATTAGATAGATCTTTCGAAGTAGATAGAAATCGATATATAATTTGTGAGATTCCGAGTTAAAATGACCAAGTTATGGCCGTTTGAAGTTGGAATTCCCGCTTAGGACGAGAATTACGAATTTGATGGTTCGTATAAAATCATTTGGATTAGTTTGAGTTGAAATACTTATTAGAGTATTTCTTCCTTTTCAGATGATCCCAAATTCAACGATTCCCTACCACCGGGTTACTATTACTAAGAGACCGGTGATCCAATGGCCAAGTGAGTTTTCTCCTTATTTTGTTACCTTGTTTGTGCTTGTAGCTAGTCGCATTAGAAGTATAGAAACAAGATAAAAATCGATATGAATGGGGATGGGATATATGATGAGACTGTGATGAATGTATGTCAAAGAATACTTAAGCATATCGAAACCACGATTTAATTCTGTATATGTATGATGTTGGTTGGTCACTCTAAAGAATGTATGAATATTTGACCTAAGCAAAAATTAAATTGGTCATGCATCGCATCAGACATATTGCATTTGTAGCATGCTACTCCTACACAGGTCGATCGGTATGGTCCGCTAATTGCTCGTTTGGATAACGAGGCCGGTATCAGAGCTCATTCATCGGAACTAAGGCGCATCAATGATGCATTCCATGTGTGAGTTTAGCCGAGTCGAGTGCTATGAGCCGAAGGCTTGGGGACTAGCAGCGGTCGTGTAGACTTCAATACCATCCCTAACCTAAGATACGGAGGGCATAAATTCGTTCTGTGTGTGGGTTCCGAATACCCATACACAATTGTTTGCTCATGTGTTTGTTCATGCATAACATATAGTTGATTACAACTTGCTTGTTATGATATGGAATTAAGGGAATTCTCACTAAGCTAGTGTAGCTTATACCCTAATAGATGTTTAAATAAACAGGTTATCTCAAAAATGCAAAGTGGGGACTGAAGTGGTTGGAGCCAAGAATGGCTACGAGATTCCGGTAAGGAATAAGAATGCTTGAAGTTATTAGCTAGATTTCATGATTTGCCTTGTAATAGTTTATGTAGGGAAGTCTGCAGATGAATGTAATTGAAGTTAAATGATTCGTATTTTGAAGTATAGTGATTCGTATATGAAGTATAGTGTTTTGTATTTGGAGTATAGTAAATTGAAATTCCTTTACATTGTTACTTAAGTTATATCAACGTAAAATGTATTACTCTGATGAGTCTCCTCCATGTGTTAGACGCCTTGTACATAGTATGGAAGTCTTCACATGACTGAGGTGGTCATTCTTAGGCTTTAATATTGTGTACGGCGGACTGCCACGTTTAGGGTACCCTTCGGGCGTGACATAGAGCATTGTCTATATAATCCTATAAGTGGCAAAGTGATGACTCATAGAAATGTTATGTTTAATGAAGATGCAAGTTGGAATGTAGGTGAGGAAAACATTACAAATCAAGTTCCTATAGATTTTTATGATTGATCCACCTTCCTCACTTGTGAAAGAAACAATTTCACATGTTCAAATCCATCATCTTCAACAAGTTCAATTCCTTCCTCACCTAGTGAAAGCAATAATTCATCAAGTTCTTCTAGCAATAGTTTATTTAGTGGGATTAACTGGGTAGGCCACTATAAGGATCCAACCCGCTCGATCAGTTAAAAACCCTATAGGTTTAAGAGTCATGCTTAGATATAAAGTAAAAACCTATAGGATTATAATGTCGAGATTGGATCATATAACAAACCTGATGGATATTTGACAACCCAGTACTATGATTTTAAAAAATAATTAAATAAACAAAAACTTACTAATGGGGTAAGGAGAGGAAATGAGACATGTAGGAGCTATCATAATCTCTTAGAGATGTTTTTTCTTTTGAATTTACTAAACTAGTTAAGGATTTTAGAACTTTTCATTAAAAATTGTTTAAGTCATGTTTGCTTTAATGTTGTTCGATGTCTATAATATTTTTAACCCGAATAGGAGATTTAATATAACTATGTTCCTAAAATTTTATGCCATTATCTATGTCTCATAAGTAATATATTTATGTGTTTAAATGATGAATCATAAATATAGTTTGACACATATTCTATCAATTCTACATTCATCTTTTTCATTTTTTGAATGTATAGAAAATATATAGAAGAAGCACCGGCATCTTTGAAATTTATTATTAAATTTTGAAAATAGGTTAAAAAAAAGGTTATAAGGTTATAGGATCAGGTTCTAGATTCTAGATCAAAACCTATAGGGTAGGTTTGGAGATAGTGTGAAAATCCTATAGGGTTATAGGGTCGAGTTTGGTAGACCCTATAGAGTAGTAGATTGGGTTTCAGGCTCATATAATCCGTTTGAAATACAACCCAGTTACATCCCTAAGTTCAACACCACCAAAAAAATTTAGATCTTTAGCAGAAAGTTATAATTCTTGTAATTTTGCTTCATATGTTACTAATTGTTATAGATAATATTGTATTTATTAGTATTATATTTACTATGTAACGTAATAGTTATGGTATGCCAATAGTCACAAGTTATTAGTATTATATTTACTATGTAACGTAGTAGTTGTGGTATACCAATAATCACAAGAATCTTGTATATATCCATATGTATGTAAGAACAAAAAGATATAGAAATATACAGTTTTTCATATTTCATAACATGGTATTAGAGCCTCCTTAAAATTTTTTTTTTCATCGCCCCTGTGAGACATACTTGAAATATTTTTTTTCTTCTTTTCCATCGCCCCTATGAGCGATACACCCCAGCAAATATGTTTCATATTTTATCTCACCACCCCCCAGGACGACCCATCATTGGCTGATCAAGCGTCCTTCTTCTTCGACAGTACGTGTGGCTCCATTCCACCAGATGAAATAGTGGTTCAACCGTTTCATGTTGCATTACTCTGTGTGTGTTTGATTTCGTGCTGTTTGGAGTGTTGTGGTGTTTGGGTTCATTCGGTTCATGAGGTCCTATTAAATTTGTCTTATTAAATTTGTCTATGTGTGTTTGGTTATTTGGTGTGTTGTAGAGGTTGGGTTCGTTTGGTTCTGGTTCGTCTTCTAAGTTTGAATCATCGTCATCTTCAGGTTTGTCTTCTACCTCAGGTGTCATAGGATTTGTGCTTGTTTGGGAAATTTTCCAGTTCATTTCCTGGTTTGTGCAGTTCATTGCTTGGTTTGTTTAAAGTATCCTTGTGTTTTTTTATTAAAAAAAGGGGGTATTAAGATAGACAATAAGATAGTTATTGATATGATACTAGTAACAACTAAGATTACCGACCAGAAATTCAATGGGAATAATTTTACTAGATGGAGTAAAACTGTGTGGATATATTTGCGTAGTATTGAAAAAGAAGATCATCTTACTAATGATCCACCAATAGATGATACTAAACAGGCATGGTTGCGTGATGATGCTAAGATATTCTTGCAGCTTAGAAATTCCATCGATAACGAGATTATTAATTTGATTGATCACTGTGAATATGTCAAAGAATTGATGGAGTATCTAAAGTTCATGTATTCAGGGAAAGGGAATATTTCTCGTATCTATGATGTTTGTACAGGTTTTATCGAGCTAAACAACACGATCAATCCCTTACTAACTACCTTATGACTTTTAAGAAAATCTATGAGGAATTGAACACATTGTTGCCATTTAATCTCGATGTGAAAGTTCAACAGACTCAACTTAAAAAATAGCAATAATGAGTTTTCTAGCTGGTCTTCATCCAGAATATGATGCAGTCAAATCTTAGATTCTCTCTAGTCCTGAGATCTCATTTTGCAAGAAATCTTTACAATACTTTGCAGAAAAAATCTATTATAACTCTATTCATTCTAACAGTGCCCTTGTTGGTCAAAGGGCAAGTCGTTCCTCCGCTACTAGAAAATTAAGAAATAGCATTCTCAGTCAAAATTCAGGGGGAGTAATGCTATTATTATCATGAGCCAGGACACACCAAGCGCACTTGTAAGAAGTTGCAAAGTCGTACCTAGAAGAAACCATCAGCATATATCGTTTCTACTGAGTCTATTCCAAGTTCTGAGAAGACACTCACAATTTCGATCGAAGAATTTGCCAAATTCTCCCAATATCAAGAGGCATTGCAAACTTCATCTCATCACCCATCTGTTATTGTAGAGTTAGGTAAACCAACTCAATATCTCCTTTCCTCATCTTCCTAGTGGGTCATTGGTTATAGAGCCATAGATCACATGATAGGTAACCCTAATCTCTTCACCACTTATCAACCATACACATCTCCCATGAATGTCACTATTGCAGATAGGTCTAGGTCATATGTCCTTGGATTTGGCACAATTAATCCAACATTTATGATTTCCTTGTCCTCTTTGTTGAGTTTACACAATTTTCATTTAGCTTACTTTCTATAAGTCAACATACTCGTACCATGAATTGTTGTATCTCATTTTATCCTGATCATTATCTATTTTAAGATCTTATGACGAAGAAGATTATTGGTAAAAGACATGAATTAAGTGGTCTCTATATATTGGATACACAAGTACCAAGTTTTGTAGCATGTTCAAGTGTCTTAACACCTTTTGAGGCTCACTACCATCTTGGACACCCCTCTTTATTTTTGTTAAAGAAACTTTTTCCTGAATTTAATAATGTTTCTACCTTAGATTGTGAATGTAAACCCCCAAAGTTTTACGATCACTTAAGCTTAAACCCTAACTAAAAATATATCGGAAGCCTTGAAAGTCAACAAAACCCTAGTTAGATGTAACAGTTTAAGTCAGAAAATCCCGCGTTTGTAACCTTAAGAGAGTAAGTAAGAAATTAGTATGTAGAATAGTTATAATGATATAAAAAAGCTTTAAAATATTAGATTAGTAAAACCACAATTCGTTTTGGATCTGAATGGATACATTTTTTGAAAAACGTGTCATGGGCTCGAAATAGTAAAAATATTTCGAATATACCATTAGACTCGTAAAAATATAAGGCTTTCAAAACTATTAGTTTTAAATCATTCGGTAACTAAAAATATCAAATATCGCATTTATACCCGTATTTTCTTACTACCGGTACTTTATTAGCCACATCTACTTTACATTACACTATTCATTACTATTCCACACTATTCATCTATCTCTACTTTTTCTACCACCTATTCTTATACTCTACATACCTATTTTTTCTTATTTTTTATCTTTCCAATAACTTTATATCTTATCTACCTTATATATTATTATATTTAATTAACAAAAATACAAAAGAAAAATCACATCTCTCTCTCTCCCCCTTTATGTGGCTAGCGCCCCCTTCTTCTCTTTAGGTAAAAACTTCTTTCCATACCTTTACTACCATGTCATGTAACTTTACAGGACCATAGTGTGAGTTTCCTAAACTTATTGTTATGGAAGCTATACTATGTTCATGTATTGTTTTTGTTCATGAATATCCATTTATATATTTTTATTATTGTTATTATGTTTTGTAAATATTATTGTTGTTATTATGTTAACTTCTTATCTATATCTACTTAAATATATTTATGTGTATATATATAGATATTCTTTAGAGCATATAAGCTCACTTGTTATTTATTTATTTTCATGCAATGCAATTTATTTACTTTCATGGTATTTTAATACTAGTCTTTCTAGTCTTAGACTTGTCCTCATCAAGTCAAAACAATTTTTTTTCTTTTCTTTTTAGGACTAATCCATTTCTTACTCCGAGAGCCTTGATTCAAAGTTAAGACTCTCAATACTTGACTTATATTATTTTGCTTATTATTATGTTGCTATAATTTTGCTTCTTATTTTTCTCATATTCATGCAAAATTAAGGTTGTTGTCTAAACCGCCAAAGTTTAAGCTATACTTTTTATCAAAAGAGATTTTTGTCACCAAAAGAGAGTTCTAAAAAAAAATTAGAATTTTCAAATTAATAAAAGGAGTCTATTTTCTCAAAGCTTTAGGAAAAACTCATTATGATTTTAGAAATATCATTGTTTTGAAAGGCCTTTTCTAAAAATCATAACTTTAGAAATAATAGAGTTATTTTCTAAAAATAAGGAAGATTATTCCTTGTTATGAAAAGGTTTTCCTTAAAAACATAATATAAAAAGGAAATGTGAGTTTTCAAACTGAGATTTAAAAACAATAGTCAAAGGAAATACATAGAAAACTAAAAAGAAAAAGTGACACTAGTGTTAGAAGTTTCAAAAAGGAAAAATGGAAATTCATTTTTTAAAAGAAAAGGAAAATATTAAGATAAACATAAACTACTCTTTGAAAACAAAAAGGATCAGAAGCTTCATTTTTTTTAGAGTCTACAAAAGGATTTCTTGTAAATTATGATTTTTCCAAACATCTAACGAACATTGTTTTTACTAAAGAATTTTATTTGAACAACAACTCCTTGAACATGTATGAAATATGAGCTATAGATCTATAAAAAGAAATGTCTTAACTATATAGATAACTAATTATTTATTAAAGCAATTTTTTATGATTGAAACAAATGCTTTTGGGATGGAAATTTCGCAGTGAATTTTATTGCCACTGTTTTAGAGCTCAAATGACTTAGTTTGATGAAAATAGTTTTAAGAATGGAAAGATCTTTTCGAATAGGTAGAAAACGATATATTATATGTGCAATTTCGAGTTAAAATGACTAAGTTATGACCGTTTTATGTTGAAATTGTCTTCTATATGAACTTTGTTGTTCTTATAAGAAAGTTTTGGCATATTATAAGAGGGTTATCAAGAAATACTCATTATGGATATTTTTCTTGAATAGGTGAACCTGATGAAGAATATCCATATCCCGAAGATTACTTTGACTAAGTGGATTAATTGATCGACTCTTCCATTTAGAAGAAGTATCGCCATGGCAAAGTAAGTTTATTTCATTAAAATTATGTACTTGATTGTGCTTATAGTATAGATGCATTATAATTAAGGAAAGACAAAATGCTACGTATGTAAAGTTGTATGAAAGAACATTAAGAATATCGAGGCAAGAATTGATTGTAAAGAATTGCATGTCATAGTATAGAATTTGATATGTCTGAAATTCTATGATCACCTTAAAATTGACCATAATGATGCTATGATATCTTAAATAAATTGATTCATGTATACCACGAAGTGAGTCGCATTGCATGGGCTTATTATCCTTAGGTGAAAAGGATAGTAACATGGTCGAAAGTAACGCTTGGTGGCAATGATCGAAAGCGATTACTTGGCGACATGGAATTAAACCAATGCTTGGCGGTAATATGAAAGCATGGCTCAACCCGAGTAAACTTAATATGCTTGGTGGTAATGATCGAAAGCATAACTCATCTAAATTCGACTCGTTTTGAGATTACTTTTCACTGAACCGAATAGAGGGCGTAAATCCATTCAACATATAGTTCCCAAAAAACTATATGCGTTGCTTGCTCACGTGTTTGTTGCATTTCACTTGATTACTTAGATAACTTCTTTGAATTTTGTTGCTCAAGTATTTACTTTTACCCCTATAGATATCTTTTGCAGTTTAGTTATTTATGGTTGAGGCCATGGGGACCTTACAGTCAGGTATTTCCTGTTTTGATTAAGGAATTCTAGATGAAGTTTAGCATTAGTTTAGATGTAGACTTCATAGAAAAATTTCTTGTATTAGACTCTAGTCTTTTGATGGGGGAATGCTCCTAAGGCTTGTAAGACAATTATTATGAATGAATGAATGAAAATTATGATTTCAATTTCTTAATTTATTATTGTATCTTCTTAAGCTTCATATTTCAAAGTATGGTCCTCTAAATATTGTAAGAGTACACCTTACACCTAATATCGAAGCTTATGGAAATGACTAAGGTTGTCATACTTAAGCTTTAATATTAAGTGTGGCGGATTGTTATGCTTAGGGTACCTTTTGGGGCATGACAGTGAATCTTGTCATTTTGCTAAACACCATCGTGTGTCTAGTCTGCCTATAGTCAATAAAAGAGCTAGTCAACCTTGAATTAGTTCATTCAAATGTGTGGGGACCATGCCCAGTTGTATCTAAGACCAATTTTTAGTATTTTGTTATCTTTGTGGATAACTATGCATGTATGACTTAGCTTTATCTTACGAAAAATCAGATTCTCATTTTTTGCTTTTTGTGCTGAAATAAAAACTCAATTTAATGTCTCAATACATACTTTAAGAAGCGATAATGCCAAGGAATACTTCTCTGACTCATTTCAAACATTTATACTCCAAAATGGTATTCTTCATTAATCTTCTTGTGTTGACACACCTTTTCAAAATGGAGTGGCTGAAAGAAAGAACAGGCATCTTCTTGAGACAATAAGAGCATTTTTATTTCATATGCATTTTCGTAAACAATTTTGGGCTGATGCAGTCTCTACTGCTTGTTTTTTAATAAATCGTCTCCCTTCATCTATTCCTCAAGGTGAGACTCCTTATAAAGTATTGTTTCTTACAAAGTTGTTATTCCTTATCAAACCTAAGATATTTGATAGTACTTGTTTTGTTCGTGATGTACAACCACAAGTTACTAAACTTGATCCTAAATCTCTTAAATCTATCTTCTTAGGATATTCTACAGTTCAAAAGGGATATTGGTGTTTCTGTCCTAATCTTGACAAATATGTTGTGTCAGTTGATGTTACTTTTGCAGAAAACAATCATTTCTTTTCATCCAGTGAAAACTCAAAATCGAAAGAGGAAGATAACTTATTACTTTATCAGATTTCCTATAAGAGCACAAATATTCCATCACTGTCACCACCGTCAAGACCTCCAATTCAACATGTGTATTCCCGACGACGACGAATCCACCAGCTTCATGTCCTACACCAATCCCTTCTTCCTCAATAGATCCGACCTCAAATGACCTTGATCTTCCTATTGTTCTTTGCAAAGGTAAACGACAATGCACTTACCGTATCTCTTCGTTTTTATCCTATGACAGCTTATCATCTTCTTCATGTTCCTTTGTTGCTTCTCTTGACAATGTATCAACTCTACGTACTCTTCATGAGGCTTTATCTTATCTCAACTGGGGCACAACAATGATAGATGAAATGAATGCCTTAGATACTAACTATAGATGGGATTTGGTAAGCTTGCATGTAGGTAAAAAGGCTATTGGTTGCAAATGAGTTTTTTCCATTAAAGTTAATCTAGATAGATCTGTTGTTCGCCTTAAAGCTCGTCTTGTGGCCAAGGGTTATGCTCAAACTTATGGCATTGACTATTCTGATACTTTCTCTCTAGTGGCTAAATTAACATCTATTCGACTAATTATCTCTATAGCAGCTACTTATAATTAGACTCTACACCAGTTAGATATCAAAAATGCCTTTTTACATGGGGAGCTTCAAGAGGAAGTCTATATGGAGCAACCACCTAGATTTATTGCTCAAGGGGAGAAAGGGAAAGTTTTTCGCCTTCATAAATATTAATATGGGTTGAAGCAAAGTCTTCATGCATGGTTCGGAAAATTTAGTCAAGCAATTGAGAAATTTGGGATGATCAAAAGTAAGTTTGACCACTTTGTGTTCTATAGATAGTCTTCATGTGGGACTATTCTTCTGGTTGTTTATATAGATGATATAATTATTACTAGAAATGATAAAAAAGGAATATACTCTTTGAAAGAATCCCTTTATAACTAGTTTCAAACAAAGGATTTGGGGTCGTTAAAGTATTTTCTAAGTATTGAAGTGATGAGAAACAAGAAAGGTATTTTCTTATCTCAAAGGAAGTATGTACTTGACTTGTTACCTGAAGCAAGAAACTTAGGGGCAAAACCAGCAATACCCCAGTGAATCATAATATGCAATTCTCTAAAGATAGGAGTTATTTAAAGATCCTAGAAGATACAGAATTGGTTGGAAAACTAAATTATCTCACAATAACTCGTCCTTATATTGCGTATTATGTCAGTGTTGTGAGTCAGTTTGTGTCTTCGCCAACAATTCATCATTGGGCTACTATAGAACAAATCTTATGCTACTTGAAAAGTGCTCCTGGATGAGGTATACTATGCCAAAATTATGGTCATTCTCGTATAGGATGCTTTTTCGATGCTGATTGGGCTGGTTCCAAAGAAGATGGAAAATCCATTATAGCTATTATATTTTCTTAAGAGGAAATTTGATTTCATGGAAGAGCAAGAAGTAGAATGTTGTATCAAGATCTAGTATAGAATCAGAATATAGAGCTATGGCTCAATCTACATGTGAGATAATGTGGATATACTACGTTCTGGCAGAGATTGGATTTAAAGTTCCCTTACCAGCAAAGTTATGGTGTGATAATCAGCTACTCTTCATATTGCATCTAATCCGGTATTCCATGAAAGAACCAAACATATTGAGATTGATTGCCACTTTGTTCGTGAAAAGATACGACAAAACTTAATCTCCATAGGCTATATAAAGACTGGAGAACAACTTCGAGACCTTTTCATAAAAGCATTGATGGGAGTCGAGTTAGTTATTTATGTAACAAGCTGGGCATGATCAACATCTATGCCTTATCTTAAGGGGGAGTGTTTACTATGTAACATAGTAGTTATGGTATACCAATAGTCATAAGTTATTAGTATTATATTTACTATGTAACTTACTAGTTGTGGTACACCAATAGTCACAAGAACCTTGTATATATCCATATGTATGTACGAACAAAAAGATATAGAAATATACAGTTTTTCATATTTCATAACATTAATCTAACTTCTTTTGAAGAAGCCACAACACAAACTCAATGGTATTTTGCTATGAAAGAAGAGATACAAGCTATTGAAAAAAATTCAACATGGGAGTTGATTGATATTCTAAAAGGAAAGAATATTAATGGGTTATAGTGGGTGTATCAAACGAAGTATCATGTTGATAGTACTATTCAAAAGTACAAAGCTCACTTGGTTGCTAAAGGATACACACAACCATAAAGTATTGACTTTTAAGAGACTTTTTCACCAATTGCTTACTTTGACGCTGTGAGAACTTTTCTTCCAATTGCTACTTATCTTGGCTAACATGATTGTCAATTTGATGTAAAATCATCCTTTTTAAATGCTGAGTTAGAGGAAGAGTTTTTTGTTGCTCGACTTAAAGGATTTGTTGTTAATTGAGAAAGAAACAAAGTCTACAAATTGAAGAAAGCATTGTATGGCCTAAAACAAGCCCCATGATGGTGGTTTAGCAAGATTGACTCATATATTTTCAAGAATGGGTTTGAAAGGAGTCAAAATGAACCAACCCATCATGTAAAGAAGTAAAAAACTCTAAATTTTAGGTGGTATACTTATATGTTGACGACATGATTTACATGGGCTCTTGTAATTCTTTGATTGAAGAATTTAAGTCTTGCATGATGAAAATTTTTTAAATGTCAGATTTTGGTTTGTTACATTATTTTCTTATAGTAGAAGTGTATGAACATTTAGATGAAATTTTTGTTTCTTAAAGAAAATATGCAGCTGATTTGCTTCATTGGTTAAACATGCTAAATTGTAATTCAGTTCTTATACATGGTTGTTAAACTCGCGAGTCATCACATACCTTTCTAGGAGTTTATGAGTTGATAATGGGATTTTGATTCAACTCGCATATAAAATTGTTTTTTGAGTAAACTCGTGTAGAATTGCGATTTTACATCGTAGAATCGCGATTTTACATCGTAGAATCGGTAGTAGAATTGGTATAGAATCATAAAGTTGTAATTTTATACTCCTTTTTTTTATTAGAACTTTAAAAATGCAATCAATTTAATATATTTAAATTTGGGGTTTTTGGGTTTAATTGTTTATGTTTATCTTAATTTGACTATATTTTATTTTTTTAATATTTTTTTCCTTTTATTTCCTTTTTTTTTGTATTTTTTAGAGAATTATTATTTTCTTTTAGGTTATATACTCTAATATATTTTGAACGATTTAAATTAAAATTAAGCAAATATATATATAGTGCTCTATTTTTTCTATTTTTTGATAATTTTCTATATGTAATTTATTTGTCATAAATGCAATGATTTTTTGCACAAATATATAATGAACTTGAATATGTTCATTCTGCATAAAACCAACTACTCACACATGATAATTTAAATGATTTGCAGTACATCTTAATAATTATAGATTGTGAACCATCATTAAATAAAAATAATTATTTTAATTATCAAAATTACATTAAATATATTAATGATAGTACATGAATTATGATTGAGAAAACTTAAATTTTAGTTGTATGTAACTAATATAATACTAAATTCTGTATTTTCATAATTTATTTGAAGTTTTATTAGTAAAGTAAGTAAATCCCGATTTTATGGACCCCGTGATGATTCTAGGTAGAAACTCGAGTTTGACAACCATGTTCTTATATCAATGAATGTCAATGAGAAGCTTATAAGTAATGATGATATTGGTGAGGCTAGCAGAAAATATTTTAGAAGCTTACTTGGTGGTTTAAACTACTTGTCTCGCATAAGACCCAACATAGCTTTTGCTGTTAGCATTGTTTCAAGGTTTATGCATAGCCGAACAAAACATTGTCTTAAGACAGTCAAGAGAATCCTAAAATATATTGTAGGGACTGTTGACTTTGGTATTTAGTACATGAAGGTATCAAATTTTAGATTGTTTAGCTTTACATATAGTGATTGGGCAGGATGCAAGAAAAACACCTTAGGTTGTGTGTTTTCTCTTGGTTTTAGTGTTGTTTCATGGAGTTCAAAGAAGCATGAAGTTGTAGCTCTTTCTTCATCCGAAGCTAAATATGTTGCAACAACATCATCAATATTTCAATCTATTTAATTAAGAAGATTGTTGACTAATTTTCTCCACGAACAATAAGATGTCAACGAAATCTTTTGTGATAACAATGCAACAATCGCCTTGACAAAAAAAATCTAGCATTTCATAGCAAACAAAACACATCAACATTCACTATCACTTCATTCAAAGTCACGTTGCAAGTGGAAAAAAATAATTTTGAAGTAATGTGGCACAAATTAACAAGTAGTTAATGTATTAAAACAAAGTCTCTTTCATGTGTAAAGCATGATTATTTCACTTCAAAAAATATTTTTCAGTTTGTTTCCTAATTTTACTTTGTCAAATTAGTTAGGTAGATTATTTTTCTATCAATAGATCATGTTATTGAAGTTGTAGCTATTTTTATGGATATTCTGTTTTGCTAGATGCCTATTTGAGTACATAATATGGATAAAATCCATATTAGAGTTACACAATAGATTTCTTGGATTTGTTTGATGAAAATGAAATATAGAATTGTTGTATTTTTATGTTTTGTGATTTTTATGGGTTTTCAATGATCAAACATAATATAATAAAGAATATTCATCTTCTTGGATGTGATGCATGAAGAGAAGAATCAAATTAGTTGTTTCATTCAATCAATATGGCTAATGATCAATAGAAACAACAAAGAAAAATCACAAGAAAGAAAACTTAATATTATTAAGTAAAGTTTGGAAAACAATTCCAACAAAGACAATAAAGGTAATTGATCATAATCAATGTCAAAATATAGATCCTAAGTTGATAGGTTGATGCTAACATAACTATAATGACCTTTATATGCTCCCACAAGTCAAGTAAGGGCAATATAGAAACACAAAAGCCAAAATAATATAAAAAGAATCTTAAAAATAAGCAACTAAACTAGAGCTAGATGATACGTCACTTAGCACGTGCGTGTGTCAGCAGGTGAACTCCATCGGTTGATTAATCAAATATTAGTCCAAGCTTCATCACAATCATATGATTGTAGGCAATGGCCTAGATAAGGCCGTGCCTTATGAAATGATCTCCTTGACCACTTTTATTCTCCATCGTCTTTGTGCTCACGAGTTTGTACATAGGCACAACATCACACACGAGCACGATCACAAGCGTGAGTTGGTTTGTGCATGCCTTTGGAACATCTTTTACTTACTTTGCTTCACTCATTATCTTTGTGGTTGCGCTATTTCTAACCAAGTTTTAATTAAGTTAACTCCTATTATCTATTTCCGATGATTTGGTCAATTCTAGGTAAGTGTACCTATCGCATGTAGCATAGTAATGAAATATAGAGTTGTATTCTTTAGGGTCATTAACAAGTACAATTACTCACATTTTTCCTATTATCTAATCTATAAAATTGAGTTAAATGATTATAAATTATTAACTAAATTGATTACTACCTACAGCTATATTAACTATAATAGTTAACAATTGAACATTACTCTAACAATCAACAACACATTAGATTGGCTTCACCAATGAATTAATATGTAATATAACTTTATTGCTTGTTATTTTTTTCCTAACTGCAAGATTCTACTAATTAAATCAAATCTCTCTCAAGTCAATTGAACCCTAATTCTAGTTTTGTTTATTGGAATCACTTCCTAGTTAACAGCTGACTAAGATTGCATTACAAACATGATCCTAAGGTAATTTCAAATTACATGCAGAAGATTTCACAACCCTATCTCTAGGGGTAAAGACCCGACCTACTAAATTCCGAGATTTAGAGGACCGAGTCCCCAACCAAATATAACATTTTCACATTATATATAAGGTTGTCCTAAAATTAACAGTTTATGAAAATTGTTTGATTGAATCTATTAACACTTTATAAACAACTTTTAACAAAACAAGATTGCTAATAAAAGCAATCCATACATGTATACATTATATGTACAAAGATTAGCGTCAATATAAGACACTACAAAAATTACAAGTTGTTTTTGGTACAAAAGGTAATCTAAAGAGATCTTAAAGTCTTTTACGACTTAGGCTTATTTAACAAGCTTTATATATAGAAAATTATGCTCTAAACAAAAGCTTCTCCAAAATCCAAAAGCATTTGAGTCCTACTCGTCCCACTCGTCAATGAATCTCTCAAAATCTGACCTGTATCCTAGATCATCATACTACTCATCTTCATTACCTACAAAGCAACAAAAGTGAGCCAAAAGCCCAGTACACAATAACAAATACAAAAACAATTTATCAAGCAAACTTGAATCAAACGAAATGCATCAAAGGACAAGTCATTATCTTGTTATGTTTTCCTTTAACAAAACAACAGTAGGTATTCAAACCCCGGAATCACATTCTAGGAATTTAAGGGTCCTAAGTAACAGTAGCTACTCAGGGGGTTGATATAAGTAGTCTGAATACTTATATCTCCTATATCTATTCCATGAAGAAATAGCTTCATTTAGGGTTCAAAAACCATTGCTCGACTCTACTTAAACTCAGTCTACAACATGAGCCTAGTTCACAAGTTCCCATAAACTTTGAACTATACCATGGTATTTCCTCCTAAGTTTAAGCAAACGTTACTTGGATACTATTCTCCCCATCGGCTATTCACTTAACCAAAACGAATCGCTATTGCATCATAGCGTACCGTTGTATCATGGTAAAATCATTGCATCATGACTTAGGTTAAGCGCCTAACTAATGTGTCATTGCATCATGATAGATTTGCTGCTCCTTGGACCAGAGTAAACAACGTAATAGACATCCAGTTCATCAAAGTATTAAGCCGAATTGAATTAAATCAATTTTAGTAATGCCTATTCCTAACATATAACAAACAAGCTATCACGTACCTGTACCCAACAATGTATTACTATATTCACTCGGAGGGGAATTAACTGAAGAACCTTTAACTGAAATAAGAAATGTCAAAACAAATCAATAATCGAACATAGAATATATATATATATATAACACAATCCTAAATTAACTATACGAAGAGATTCAATAACCCTAACATATAGTTTTAACATCTAATTCATACATAAAACATGTTTATATAGCTTATAGACTCATTAGAAGATCATATATGAAGTAAAGAATGACAATTGAAGAAGGTTGAATTTGTAAAGCTCAAGGGATTCACGGCCTATCTACACAGGCAAAATTGAACTGAACGCCAGCAGGGTTGAAATATACGCCGACGACGTTAAGCCCGGCATTAAGAAAATCGATTATGTTCGCATTCAACACTGCCTATACGGGTAGCGTTGAAGCCCTAGTGGCCGGTGTACGATTTGAAAAAAAAACACTGGCCAATCTCCTTACAAAAATCGGTAGCGTTTTAAGCAGCTTTAGAAAAATCGGTTCTGATCACATTCAACACCGCATTTACACCAGGGGTGTTGAAGTACTAGATGCCGGCGTACACTCAAAAACAGACCTATTCGAAAGTGTTTTATTTCTCTTGTTTTACAATTTGAAAAATTATAACATATAACATTTTTAATCATTCTTCATACACTATCTTCTATCCACATTAACCAATCCTAGCAACTTGGGACATCATAACAACATATTAAACTACTTCATTCACATTAATTATACATATATACATTAATACATAAAACAATAACATTAATCTCATTACACGTGCTCACATACATCAATAATTTACATTAATAAACATAATATATCAAACCTACTTCTACACATTCATTTTCATATATCAAAATTACTTCAAACTTAATATTTAGAACTAATTTTATATTCACATGAAAATTTAATTATTGAATAAATTAGATTATTTCACTAGGTGTCATGAGTAACCCTTCTCTATAGCCTAGATCTACTCTATGGGTAGATTTCTCAATCACATTCCATGAAAATCTGATATAATCCTAGGTCGTACACTACTTATGTAAACCCTGGAATTTTTCATACAAATAGAAATAGATGAAAATATAAAAATAGAAAAGAATATTAATAGGACACAACAAATGCTTTAGAATAAAACCACATGTAGTGATGAGCCTATATATAATTTCAAACCCTAAAACAAAGTCTCTTATATAGTATTAAATATTACTAATAAGATTTCATAATAGGTATCGAAAACTCAAGATGTAAGAATAATTTGGTTAAGATTTTTAATATGATAGAGAATAAACAACTAAACACACTTATAATTAGAAAATGATAACCTAAAGATAAACGTTAAGAATATAAATACATAATAAAAACAAAACAGATCCATAACTCACAATATAGACTCCAAATAAATATTTAGATCACACCATCATTTTAATTAGGGTATTTTTAAGCTATTAGAGCCTAAAACGAAAAATTGGCCTATTAAGCTTAAAAAACCCTAATAAGGTAAGATAAAACTCTAAAAATAATTTATCGCGCAAACTTTAAACCCAAAGATGAACATAATAACATTCTAAAAAATTTATAGAACCCTGTATAAATTTTTGGAAATAAAACTCTTGAATAATTATCATGTTTATACTCGTTTTACTTAATAAATTATCCTAAAACTAAGATAATTAACTAACTAAATATTATTATATAATAATTTATCCAATTTTTAGTGCAAATTGGGCAAATATGTGGCTGTAATTTCCTTATATTTCTCCAGACGAAAATACTTAGCAAGTTAGTCAAGCAAAGCAAATAAAAGTCAAGACAAAACATGTACAAACCAATGGAAAACTCCTAATCAGCTAACTTAATTAATGCATGAAGGATGCATGCAAACAAAGCCAAAATTCGATGGAAAATTGCCCTTTGTTAAACCAAGTTGTAGCTGCCTCCTTCTTCATTTATACCTATATATATAACCCTTAGTGAGCAACAAATAAAAGCTATTAATTTACAACAAAACAACAGCCAAACATAACAACTAACAGATCAAAACAAGTAACCAAAAACGCACAAACACAACTTTAAAACAACTCCAATAACGCAACCGAATCAAGCTTAAAAAGGAATAAAGGTAAGTAAGTAAATTCGTTTCTAAGTTATCTATAAATTAAACAAAAGCTTAAACCATGTTTTGTCAACTTTAGGTTTGAATCTAGCTCTGGAAGAGAGTTTAGCACTTTCAAATCTACTCAAATAAGGTAAAATCTAATCCTAAAGCTCCATTAATATGTTTTATTATATATTGAAACTAAAAACTAGGTTGAGTGATGATTACATGAAGTAATATATACTGATATATCACGTATGATGCATGTAGAAAGTAGAAAAACACGTAGGAAAAGTTTTAATACAAGTATAATACACATATGTTAAAGAAAAATTTAGTTTCGAATTGAAAAAAATCGAAGAATATGATGAACAGTATCAATATTGCCCTTACGCCAGCAGTGTAGACGATAAATGCCGGCGGCGTACATGGTTAAGCCGACGGTGTTAAGATGGCTTACTCTAGAATAGAAGCAACGTAAAATTTATTGTTACGTAAAATGAACAAATGTCGGCCAATTTGAATTCTACATAGGCAGCATAGAAGTCGGCATACTTTGTACATTGGTAGCCTTCGAAGCCAATATACATCGAAACGTAAGACATGTAAAAATAAGCGAACATCGACATCTAGGTATCAACACCGGCAGCGTTGCAGCTGACGTCCACACATAATTTCCTTGCATGATATCTGTTTTACACAAACAAATTATATATATAAATAATAAACATATTATATATATATAGATTTTTACTAAGTAGATAAATAAATTACAAATAATAATAATAATAATTGAGGAGTATTAAACCCTAAAAACTATAGGAAAATATTGATTTTATTAGCAACTATAATTGTTAAATATTTATTTTATATAGATAAATATATAAGAATAGAAATCTAAATAAGCTAAATTTATGAATAATGTGATATCTAAAAATTACAAAATAATTATATGAAGTGGATTAAGAGAAACATGATGAAACTAAATAATAAGAGATAAATACTAGTTACCATAATAAAATTAACTAAAGAACAATATAGAGGTAGTAATAATAAGAATGATAAAATATCAAACTACTAAATACAACTTCCACGTCTACCCAATAAAAATATATAAATATCAAACAAGATCAAGAAAGCAAAATGAAAATAAATTATTAAATAATAATTGTTATCATAAGACCATTAAAGGACTAATATAGAAATAGAAACAAAACCAAATACTAATATAAGACACTTAGACACTCATAGGAGTTTAGTTATATAATTTATCCCTTATTGATGAATATTTTTATTTATCTAGGTGACTTTGATACTATAAAGGACTTTCCAGCCAATTATTACGACTAGCCGATATGAGCAGATGAGCAACTTAGTCATATTATACTGTTTGTTCTTGTAATTAGTTGAATATGTAATGTAAAGATAATAACATGACTATTATGGTGTTATAATCGAAATGTGTTGTGACCTGATTGGATGATTGCCAATCTATGATAATGAAAGTGATAATAGTGATTGTTTAATGACTGTGGTAAGTGTGAATAAGCCATGTATGTCATGTTTGGACATCCCAAGTCTGATTAAGAATTATTAGCTTGTAATTAAAATAATCATGCATACACAAACTGCATTATTGAATATACAGAGAGCGTAACAGCCTGCTACGTATTAATATTTCGGTTCTCTGTTAATGCTTGGTTTTATTAATGTGTTAGTTCTACTAAGGTCTTCTTTGTTTCGTCGGTTCTACGAGAACTAAGTGGCAACGAAGAACGCCGCCCATAGTATCGCTTTGAAATAATTAATATTTAGGGATTTTTAAGGATTGATACAGGAAATGGTCAGTTAAAACATTATTAAACTAAAAGTGATAACCCTAAGACGAGAAATCGTTGATTTTCTTATAAACTTAGTCTCTTCTAGGCAGGTGAATAATAAAGTAATGATTCTTTAACCTTAAAAAGCGAGCACAAATCTTTTTCCTGTTTAGATTCTAGATCATCCAAGCTTGTATTTGAGCATATGATTGATTGATTGCATTACATATGATTTGTTAATAAACTTGTTTGATGTGTAATATGTTTGGTTATTTACTGAGTTCATGGTCTCACTCATACTCCTAAAGACATTTCAGGTTTACTCTACGACTGTGGTTAGTTACATCCAAAAGTATTGCCCGGTAAGAGTTTAGGAGCTGGATGCTTATGAGTTGAATCAAGATATGTTGTTTTCTATTATTTCTAGTATAGATTAGTTAGTTTATCGATTATCTATTATGTATTTGAAGATTTCTAGGAGAATCATATGAATGTAATATCTTTATGATATCTGTTCTTGTGATGGCAGTTATTTACTAATTTATGACTTACATGTATTTATCCTTTCTTATCAAAGCAACTAAAAGATCCTGTTATTAAAAAAATATGTTACTCTCTGAATGTAATCTAGTGATAATATTCAAGTGTGGCTTGTTTGCTACCATTGGGGTATCTCAAGGCGTGATAACCTAGAATTAGAATACTTTAATATACTATAGAAATTAGTGAATTCTACAACAATTGACGTTCATTCCATGTATTTATATACTAAACATGGTTACACAAGTCTTTAACAACTACTCATGTATGGTACAACAAGAAAACAAAACAATAATTAAAATAAAATAAAATGGAGACATGAGGAAAAAAAACTCCCCTTTCATGATGCAATACTCGAACTCTTTAACAAAATAATTACAACAATGCCTCTCCTCTTTCTTCTCTCTCAAGAATCTCCAAAGAGTACGAACAACATTTACAATACAGACAAAAAACTATGAAAAGGGTACAAGGTTAAAAAGAAGACTAGATTCACATGGCCTTGTGTGTACAAATTGATCCCCCCTTTTGTCATGTTTATATCTTGTATTTATATATCATAGGTGACCAGACATGTCTAATTGGTGTATCATCATCTCGGTTGGCCTTCATCCCCCTTTAAAATGCCTTTTGAATCTAATAGTTATGAAAAAATATCAAAGAGTAACTACTATCACGATCACTACACGACCCATTATTTCATTAGAAGTAATTATCCAAGGTAGATCATGGCCGTATCCAAGGCCATTATCTTCTCAGATGATAGAATTAACATGCAATCATGGTCGAAATTCGCCCGTGTTGAAGATCTAGAATTTGATATCTTGTTTCATGGCTGTATCAAGGGTTGTGATCTCCACTGTGTCCATTTTGTCCTTATTCTCCATGATTACGCCCGTATTAATTCATTTGATATGTGTTAGAAATAAATACTGACCCTAATACGACCGTGATCATGCCTGGATACCTTGTTCAACTTCAATTCTTGTTTAAATTGATCCACATGTTGATGTTTGTCCTTTTTAAACCTGAAATGAACATTTTTAAGCATTAAGTATCAAATTTCTCAACTTCAATGTCATTCAAAGGAATTTAAACATAATTTATCCCCAATTTTATAGAGTAAATGATCTTTATCAAACTTCTCTACACTTAAGCTTTGCTTACCCTCAAGCAAACAAGTTGATAAAAGGATTTGGAGAAAATTTGCATTCAATGTTAGGAAAACAAATTACAAATGGTGCATTTGTTAAAAAACCATGTATCTCTCATTGATTGAGCAAATTCCACTAAGTGACTTCACACATTAGATGCATTGTGATCCTTTAACTAATGATGACATACACTCTATTTAATTTTGCTAAAATTTCAAGTTTAATCCAAGTAATGTAGCCTTTAACCTTATCATTTAAATACGCCTTCAAAAATTGAAAATGATCATATACAAGATCACCAAGGAAAAGATAGTTAGTCAATTCCATCCCCTTAACATAAGAGTATAGGCAATCTCAATCATCTCTATAGCCAATATAAACTCAAATAAAAGTCCATAATTTTTTTTCTTCCCTGTAGTATTTCATATATGTTTTTATTTGTCCAGCTTTAAGAAGTCTTATAACCCATGTAGCGAGCTTTCAACCAATAATCCCAAGCTCATCACCCAAGTTAACAAATGTTAGTCCTCCTAAGAGGCATCCCACAGGCTTAATAACTTGAGTTACAAGACTCATTGATCCATAGTTTTTTTGTTAAGTAAGTTTCCTTGGTCAGCCGATCCCAAGCCAGATGACCTTAGGTGATCAGGTTTAAAAGGGACCCCATCGAACCTCTACCACTTAACTTATTGTTCTCTCTTTTTTTTTTCCTACATCAATATGAGGGGATCATAGATTTAGTAACTTCAATTGGACTTCTATCATATAAAGAATTAAGCCTTCAAGAAAAATGAATAAAACCCATACACTTAGTCAAGTTTTAGAAATTGATTAACTAACCTTTATTAAGAACCATATGCTAATCTTAACATATGAATTCTTAGTTAAATGACAAGTAAAACTACATCACTCAAATTTCATCATGAAATTCTAATATGTTAACCAAAATGCAAAAGCAAGTAAAAACTTAGGACAACATTCAATCCCAGTCACTTTGTTATTGATTATAAGAGATATCAGGAAAAAAAAATGTTCAAAATTTATGCACCATCAATGAATGTTTTCCTAAACATGCTTAACTGAAGGGAAATTCAGCATAACAACAATGCTCCAATTACTCTATATATTCTCTTCCCTACACTTAGAAAGTGGCATTGTCCTCAATGTCTTAGCAATAACAACACAAGCAAGAAAAGGAATTAAAGAATAAATAAAATAAATAAGGAAAATTAAAGGAAAGAAAATTAACACTCCCCTTGTAATTTGAAACATTATGTCCATAAAATTCCAATATAACTTTTCACTCTTGATCATGGCCATGATTTAGGCCGTAATCTATACTGATCTCGGACATTTGACATCATCTCCTTCATCATGGCCATTTTTGTAGGTCGTGATCTCCTCTAGTCATCAAAAATTTGTATCAACCCCATGATCACAAGCGTGAGAAGGATGGTTATCTCCTCAGATCAAGTTTATGTTCTGTCCTCAAGCTTATCACAACCGTAATATGCCCAATACAGCCTCCATCATGCTCGTGATTGAGAGGGGGATCTCCCTAAATTATTACACTTGTATGTAACATGTGTGATGACAGGCATTATCTCCTTGTTTTTTATGCTTTCCTTATATTTTCTATACATGGCTTGAGATTTCCAAAATGATCATGATGTACTCCATCCAATTAATCCTTCATGACATAATTTCACCCCAAAAAGAGTTGGATATCTAAAGAATTAGCAACATGAACTACATTAGATTCTAAATAACACAAATCAACATAAACACTACATAAAAAAAACACAAAATAGGGCTTGGGTTGTCTTGCTGAAGCGCTTGTTTAACATCATTAGCTTGATGTACTAGCAATCTTATCCTCCAGGTTCCTATAGGAATGTATCCCAACCCGTGTTTCTAAGAATAAAAAGAGGAGTTTCTTTCTCATTCTAATTGTACTCTTTGAATCTCAATAGTATGAGTTCTTAATAGGGAAAGTATTTATATATTGGTACTAGCATAAACTTAATGATATATCTTACGGGGCTCTAGGCACAACTCATGAGATTTATCATCTCCCATATACTCAGCGTCACGCCTAAAGGGTACTCTAAACACTACAGTCCGCCACACTCAATATTTAAACTCAAGTATGACAACCCTAGTCACTCCATGAGTTTAGACACCAGGTGTAAGGCTCACGTTCAGCATATAGAGGACCGTATTTTGAATCAAAATAGCTTAAAAAGACATTCATAGCGATAAAAATATAAATCATAATGGTTATAAACATATTAATCTATTACAAGATCTAAGGGGCATACCCTCATCAAAATATTAAGAGTCCTTAGGTTTGTAGAAGTCTCTTATAATAACATATGTATATATAAGATTAAGGAGATTCAACTAGAAGTCTACGCCTAACATCTAGGTCCTGACTTCTTAAAAAAGCTCCTTAAATTTCAAAAGCTGTACTTGAGGAAAGTGGCCTCTCGAGGATAGCCATAAATAATCATACTGCAATAGGAAACTATGAGGATATAAGCTTACAAGCTTAGTGAGTTTCACTTCCAAATTGTATACTTCATCAAATAATAGAGCAAGCAAATTGTATTATCAATCATATGAAATGCACAAGCATATGAGCATACAATACATAAGACTTTCCAGGAGTCCTATGTTAAATGGATTTACGCCCTCCATTCAGGGTTAGGTGTTTCAGGCCTATACGACCATAGATTTCAATTTTTCTCATTTATATAGTGGTTGATTTAGGTGCCCACCCACTCACTAATTTTGTAGTTGATACAAGTGCCTACACCACTTTCATTTTAATTCAGGCCATTATGGCAACATTCAAGTTTTCAGGCCTCTTGTTGCCCAGCTATTATGCCTTCTTCCTACAAAGGTATAATAACAAATGTAATGTGACTCAACATATGGTATGCATGGTCAATTTAATTCTAGGATCATGGCATATTAATTAAGCGAATTAAAGGCGATCACAGATATTGCAGATACTTTAATGTTATACTAAATCATACAAATATTTATAACAATTCCCATTTCGATATTCTTATCATCAATTCAATCAAATAGAATTCACATGCACATTCCAATTTTATATTGCCTTAAATCTAATACCACTATCATTACAAGTACAATTATAAGCAAGTAATTTAGAGATAGTGAACTTGTCATACCCCAAAGAGTACTCTAAACGTGACAGTCCGCCGTACACAATATTAAAGCCTAGGAATGACTGCCTTGGTCATGCGAAGGCTTCTATACTATATACAAGGCGTCTAACACATAGAGGAGACATATCGGAGTGATACATTTTATATTGATACAACTTAAGTAACAATGTAAAGGACATACAATTCACTATCCTTCAGATACAAATCACTATACTTCAATTTCAATTCATCAAAAGATTTCACTACATAATCTATTACAAATCATTTTTGTCACGCCCCAAAGAGTATTCTAAACTTAACAATCCGCCACACTCAATATTAAAGCTTAAATATGACAATTTTAGCCATTCCCAAAAGCTTTGATATTAAATGTAAGGCATACTCTCATAAGTTTAGAGGACCATACCCAGGATTATGAAGCTTAATAAGATATAATAACATGTTAAGAAAAGAGAAGTCATAATAATCATTCACTTATAATAATAATCTTACAAACTCAGGGACATTTCCCTTAATCTCTAGTCTATTACAAGAATATTATATATCTTATCTAAAGCTAAACTTCATCTAGAATCTCTTTGTCCAAAAAGAAATTACCTGACTGCAGGGTCCTCGTGGCTTCAACCACAGGTAGGGAAACTGCAAAAGATATCTATAGGGTATAAGCTAACAGGCTTAGTGAGAACTATTTCCATAAATAACTTCTTGTAATAAGATTTCAATCAAGTTGTTTAAGCAATCAAATGGGATGCAACATACACGTGGGCAAACAAGGCATATAGCTTTCCAGGAATTATATGTTGAATGGATTTGCGCCCTCCATTCGGGGTTTGGTGATACATAACCTCAAAACAAGTAGTTTTAGTTAAAAAATTTTATGCTTACGATCAACATCGCCAAGCATCCGGAGCCTACTTGAATTGACCTTACTTTCGGATTTTTGCCAAGCATTTTCGTAACGCTGCTAAGCAATCGCTTTCGGATACTCCGCCAAGTGTTGCTTTCGACATAAGCCTACTATCCTTCTCACCCAAGGATAATAACCCATATGCAATGTGACTTACTTCATGGTATGCATGAATCCATTTATTTATGATATCATCACGTGATTATTATTGAATTTAAGGCGATCAAGGAATTTCATACAAATCAAGTATTATACTAAACAAACATTTAAATCAATTCCGGCCTCGATTCTTGGATTCTTTTAAAGAATTATTCTACATATATCCATTTGTCTTTCCTAATTCTAATGCAACTAATTTACAGCACAACAGGTATATTTTTTAAGGAAATAAACTCACGATGCCATGTCGACTATTCTTCTATGTGGATGAATCGTTCACACACTTCTCTTAATCGAAATAATCTTCGGGATATAGGTATCCTTCCTCGAAGTCACCTAGTCAAAGAAAATACCCACAATGAGTATTTCTTGATGATTTTCTTGAATTTTGACAAAACAATGTCAAAAAAACGTTAAGTTCGTATAAAGGAAAGTTCCAATTAAATGGCCATAACTTGGTCATTTTAACTCGGAATCGCGCATATAATATACCGATTTCTACCTACTCGAAAAGATTTATCCATTTCTAAAACTATTTTTGTCAAACTAAACTATTTAAGCCCCGAAACAGTAGTGATGAAATTCACCACGAATTTTCTAACTCAAAAACAACTTTGGTTTAACCATTCAAATTTTGCTTGATAAATACTTAGTTATCTATATAGTTGAAAAATTCTCTTTTTATAGCTACATAACTCATATTTAAGCATGCTCAAGTGTTTTTTTGTCCAATTATGTTCCTTGAGTAAAATAATGTCGATTTGAAGTTTTTAGAAGGATATAGTTTTCAAGAATTTATTTTGTAATCTCTTGAAATGAATATTTTGTTTCTTTTGTTTTTCCAAAAATGTTTTATGTTTTTTTTATTATTTTTCTCAAGTAACTTTTTGAAAATAATTTTTCTACTTTCTAAGTTTTCCATATTAGCACTACTTTTCCTATTTATTTTTCCTATACAATTTTCTTTGCCTATTTGTTTGTAAAGATCTTTATTTGAAAATTCCTCATCCTTTCATTATCCTATCTTTTTCATAAAAATCATTTTTGTACCAACAATTATTTTCTTTTGAAAAAAACAAAGTGGAATATTAAAGGTTATAAGAAGCTTTTCATTTCTAAAATTTTAGTGAGTTCTTTTGTAACTTGAAAAGAAATGATTTTATATTTTTTTTTTGTTAAAATATAGATTTATACTTCACATAAACTTATTTCTAAGTGATAAAATCTCTTTTTGTCAATTATTTTTAGAACTTGAAATTTGTGACAACAATCTAAATGAACATGATTTATGAAAAATAATAGTAAACAAAAATAACATAAATAATAAAGTCAAGTATTGGGAGTCTTAGCTTCTTCAAAGCTCCTGGGACTAAGAAGTGGACTAGTCCCAAAATAAATAAATGAAAGAAAGAAAATTTTGTTTTGACTTGATGAGGAGAAGTCTAAGACTAGAGACTAGTCTTAAAATAACAAGAAATAATAATAAATTGCAACGGAATTAATAAATAAATGCAATGGAATAAAAATAAATTGCATTGTATAAAATAAATAAATTGCAAGTGAGCTATATGCTCCTAAATATATTGATGTATGTATATATAGATATAATACTTAGACATAGTAACAATAATATGAACAAAAATAATAACATAAATATAAATAGATTTTCATGAATAAGAACAATACATGAACATAATATAGCTTCCATAACATTGAGTCTTTGGAAACTTACACTAGGGTCAGTAAAGTTACATGACATGAGAAATAATATGAGATGGTTTACCTAAAAAAGACTTTTGGTAGTGTTATGGTGGCTTTGGTTTTTGTTGTAGGTAGAAGTGGTTTTGGAATTGTTTTGAGAGAGTTTTGAGAGGATCGTTGGAGAGAGTTTTGAGAAGAGATTTTGGGAGACTTTTTGTAAGAAATTTGTGGGTAGTAATTGTGTGAAAGAGGGGGGGTGGGTATTTAGGAAAATGTGGGGTGATTTTTGTATGTTTAAATTAAATGAAAAATTGAATTAAGGGAAGGGGGGAGGGGGGTCATGCACCGGCCATACATGAAGAGGAGAGAGGAAGTGATTTAATTTTTGCTTTTTGTTAAATAAATGAAGTAATATGCAAGGTAGATGTGAAATAAAGTTATGAGAAAGGTAAAAAGTAAAAATTATAGGTTATGGTGTTTGTAAGTGTAGGTGTAAGAAAAAGTAGAGATAAAAGAATAGTGTAGAATAGTAATGAATAGTGTAATGTAAAGTAGATATGACTAATAAAGTACCGGTAGTAAGGAAATACGCGTATAATAGCTATATCTATTATTTTTACTTACCAAAAATTTTGAAATTGATATTTTTGAAAACCTTATATTTTTAAGAGTCTAACGGTATATTCAAAACATTTTTACTATTCCGAGCTTCGAGACATGTTTTTCAAGAACTGTGTTCGATCGGTTCGAAACGGGTTGCGGTTTTACTAAAAGAATAGTGTAGAATAGTAATGAATAGTGTAATGTAAAGTAGATATGACTAATAAAGTACCGGTAGTAAGGAAATACGCGTATAATAGCTATATCTATTATTTTTACTTACCAAAAATTTTGAAATTGATATTTTTGAAAACCTTATATTTTTAAGAGTCTAACAGTATATTCAAAACATTTTTACTATTCCGAGCTTCGAGACATGTTTTTCAAGAACTGTGTTCGATCGGTTCGAAACGGGTTGCGGTTTTACTAATCTGATCTTTTTATGCTACCTTAGATAATTACGCACTATTCTACATTCTAAACTCCTACTTACTCTCATCGAGTTTCTTATTCGGGATTGCTGGACTTAAGCTAATTCGTATAACTAAGGATTTGTTGACCTTTAGGTTTCCGATTGACTTCTGGTTTAGGGTTTTATGCTAAACCGATTCCAAAAATTTGGGAGTTTATAATTTCATAAAAACTAGCTAATATCTTTAAGCATTCCTACTTCCTACCGAAATCCCGAAGTTATATTCTGCTCTAACCATCTCAGTCCCCAAGTAGCATTCTCCTGTCAACCTGTTCATTCAAACATCTATTGGGGTATAAGCTACACTAGCTTAGTGAGAGTTTCCTTAATTTTGTACCATAACATACAAGTTATAATTCATCCATATGCTATGTATGAACAAACACATGAGCAGACAAGCATATGACTTTCCGGTAGCCATATGTGAATGGATTTACGCCCTCCATTCGAGGTTAGGATGGTCCATAAGACATGCACCCATAATTCCAATCTTGAGTAAGGTAGTCCATAAGTCATGCAACTATAATCCCAATCTCTTTCTCTTGTTGTTTTACGTAGTTGATTCAAGTGCCTACACCACTACCGTTAACTTAAGCGATTTCACATCCTTAATGTTAACATTGGCCCACTCGCCATCCACTAATATACTTTTGTCCCACCAAAGGTATATTACCCTATGCAATGTGACTCAATATGTGATATACATGTACAGTTTATTCATATAATCTGACATGTTAATTATGTAGGTTAAGAGCGATCATAGAGAATTTCAAACAATTCAAGTCTACGCTAACTCATACAATGATCTTACAACAAGTCCCGCCTCGATATACTTATCATTTGTTCAACCAAGATTATATCACAATTCATTTCAATTTTATCTTTTCCTAATTCTAATGCAACTAGCTACAAGCACAAGTAAGGTAACAAAATAAGAGGAAAACTCACTTAGCCATTGGATCACTGGTCTCTTAGTAAAAGTAATCCAGTGGTAGAGATCGTCGATTTTGAGGTCACTTAAAAAGAAAGAAATACTCTAATAAGTATTTCAACTCAAACTAATCCAAACTATCTTATACAAACTATCAAATTCGCAATTCTCGTCCTACGCGGGAATTCCAACTTAAAACTGTCATAACTTGGTTGTTTTAACTTGGAATTTAGCAAATTATATATCGATATCTATCTACTTCGAAAGATCTATCTAATTCTAATATCATAGTTAAGTTTTGAAAACTTTAAAGCTTTGAAAAGATCGGATCAGATCAGAACAGTAGCAAATTCCAATTCTAAAAAATAGTTTTGTAAATGTTTGTAATGTTCCTATTATATAGATCAACTATACATGCAATGTTGATGATTTCCTATCATGATTAGCATGTTATGATATTGATGTATGCATGCTTTTGACAATATTTGCTAAAATGAGATTTTAGAAACTTTTTATTTGTAAAATTCCATGGCTATTTACTTTTAAGAAAACTAGTTTCCTAACTTTGATAATTTCCATTTGTTTTGGATTTATTTCTTAAGAAAATATAATTATCCTTGTTAAAATTAAGTCTTCATTATATCTATTACTTATGACCTTCATTTCTTTATAAAAATTCCCATTTTATACTTTGTAAATATGTTTTTAAAATTGGTTCATCCCAAAATCCGAATTTTATAAAACTTGTTTTTGTAGTAATTCCTTTAAGTAAAAATCATTTGATACTTAGAAAATTAAGGCTCAACCATACCTAGCCACTAAGGACTTCATTTATCTAATAAAACTTTCATTTTGAGTTTGAAAAATAGGGGTTTTAATATCATTACTCCATTATTACGAATTTCTTAAAATGGCAAACAACTCAAATTTTTCCTACTTTATCTCTACTCCTTGTTCTAAATATTTTTCTTAGCAAATCCCATCTTAATTTATAAAAATCATTACTTGATGATACCTATGACCTAAATCCTCATTTTTCATATAAAACACAAGTTTTGGAGTTGATAAATGGGTTTTTAAGGCATGATTTTTAAACCATCCGAATTTACAAAATTTGGATAAAACTCAAATTTCATATTTTGTAATCTCTTTCTATTTTTGAGAATCTCTACTAGTAGTTCTACCATTCACTTATCAAAAACATCTCCTATTGACACCTATTCCATAAGCCTTCCATTTTCTAAACAAAACTTTCATTTTAGTGTTGAAAAATGGGTTTTCAAAATTGATCTTGGTTGAGATCCGAATTTACCAAATTTATTTTTGGACATATCTTTTGATAAAATCCATCTAGACTTAGGAAAAATCATCCTTTACATATCCTATCTTAAGAGCCTTCCATTTCTTAAATAAAAACTTTATTTTTGAGTTGGAAAACATGTTTTTAAACTATGCATTGGCTTAAATCCGAAAATGAGATTTTTATTTTGAAAATCACCTTTGATTCTTGTAAAAAGAAGTCTTGATGATATACATTCACTAAACCTTCATTTTCTCAACTAAAACTTTTATTTTGAGACTTAGAAAGTGGTTTTTAAATATAGGTTTTGTCAAGATACGAATTTTACTATTTTTATTCAAATTCAAATCTAAGATCTACACATAATATGAATATGAATATAAAAAAAAATGCATGGTAGTAAACTATAAACTCATAGATCTAAAATTTACTCCTTAAAATCATTCATTTATGATATCTATTCCTTAAGCCCTTCATTTTAAATGAAACATACACATTTTGAAGTTGAAAAATAGCTTTTCTAAATATGGTTCCCTTTTTATCCGAATTTTCAAAAGAATGATTTTTGTTTAAACTAAAATAGATCTTGAGCTTTCTAAAACTTTTCTACTATCATCAAGCTATTAGAAGTTATTTAAAAAAGTAAATCAAAAGTCTAATGCATTTATGAACCTAAAATAACTAGATCTACTAATAAATGCATGAACACTATGATGGTTATGTGAATGATGAATATATGCATAAATCACTAGCAATAACAAAATAATAACTCATGTAACAAGATCTAAAATATAAACAAAATCAAAGCTACAAAAAAAGCTAGATCTACAAAATATAACTACTTTTAGCAAGAAAATAATCATGGAGAAGAGGAGTGTTTCATTTTGGCATCATCATCCTTAGCTTTTTAAGCTTATGGAAGGTCATTTGATGCATGAAACTCTCACTATACCTTACCTGTATCATCTATGGAAGCTGAAGAAGAAGGTATACTTAGAGAATCTTCAAGAATGGAGTGTAGAAGTGATTTTTTTAGATGGAGGCAGCTTGTATTCTTGCAAGAACAAGAACAAAAGAAGAAAGAAAGAGAGGAAAAGAGAGAGTAAATGGTGTAGGTTTCAAAGGAATGAAAGGAAGTAAATAAGAGGCATTAAATGGAGAGAGAGGACTGCATTAATTGAAAGAAAAAATAAAACAATGGCAACACATTGGGGGAGGGCTGGCATGAAATCCACAAGAGAGAGAGAGTGTGTAGTTAATTTGTAAGTTAAATTTTGAAAGCGTAACTTATCTCATTTAATTTGCTAACTAAAAGAAACTTTAAATCATTAAATAAATTAATAAAATAAAAGAAAAGTGGATAATTTTGGGAGTGTGGCAGCTACCATGTATGGGGAAATGGAGTATAGAATGAGTGAAAGAAAGTTTGATTAATGTGTAGAAGTGACAAATGAAGTGTACTTGAAGTATGGGTTGAAAAAGTACTTTTTATTAAGAAAATATATAAAATAAAATTAAGAAAAATATCTTTAAATGAGTGGCAGAATTTTCATAAATAAAATTAAATACTTATTTGAATTATTTTAGTATTTCAACAAATATTCTACCGGTATGATCAAAATACGCGAATATGAGCTATAAATGATATTTTTACAACCCAAAAAATTCTAAAAATTTATTTTATGAAAATAACAATATTTTTCAATTATTTTTCAATTATTAAATTAATTTATTTTATTTTTAGTATCGGATCTTAAACAGAAACTAATCCCGTAAAAACCAAAAACGAACTAAATTTTGGAAAAACATAATTTTCTATGATATATAAAATATTTATCTAAAAATATAAATGTTTATAAGAATAAGAAAATTGTGTAATGAATAGTAGTGAATAGTACCAAAAGACTAGTTAATTACCGGTAGTAATGAAATACGAATATAATCACAAAATTAGATATTTCTAGTTATCAAAAAATTATAAAACTGATATTTTTTAAATCCTTATGAAAATACGAGTCTAACGGTATTAATGGTATATTTTTTATATCTCGAGCCCCAGGACACGCTTTTCAAAGTCTATATCCAAACAGATTCGAAATAGGTCAAAAATTTACCAATCTGATATTTTTAAGCGACCTTATATTACCACGAGCTATTCTACACACTTGAACCATACCTCGACCTCTAGGAGTAAGAACGTGAGATTGTCGGAATTAACTACTATATTCCACTTAGGGTTCCCAAGTGATTTTCCGATTTAGATCTTTGCCAAATTGGAAACTGATGTTTTATGTTTATACAACATATTTAATTTGAGAAAATTATTTCAAATTTTATTTTTCTAAGTATTTAATATCTCTCAGCGTTTTCGGAATTCTTGAATTGAGTTTTATTTCCGAAGGTTTATCATCATTTACTTTTTAATAATTTGTTTTTTTTTTGTTCTATATTACTCGATTTTATAAATCCGAGTTAAATATAGAATTTGTCGTATATAGTGGTTTTGAATTTGAAGACTGTTAAGTTCTTATCTTATTTTTAAGGAATCTCATTTTCTCAAGATTAAGAAATTTCTGGATTTGTTTGTGATTTATGACTAGTCGAAGTTCAGTTTTAATTTGGAGTCATTTTTAGGGTTTATTTTCAAAGTTCATTTTGGAATTATTTACTAAAATTTTCAAGGGCTTATAGAACTCACTTTGTCATGTCGCGAAAATCCACTTAATCGTAATACTCCTCGGGACGGTCAAGTCCGTCTCCCAAGTCTCCTAATCAAAAGAAATAACTCCAATGAGTATTTCTATAAAGTTTGAGTGAACTTACAAATTCTATTCTAACAAGTTCATCAAAGTTCGTCTAAGAGGAAATTCCAATTTAAAATGGTCATAACTTGGTCATTTTTACTCAGAATTTCGCATATTATATACCGATTTCTACTATTCGACGAGAGCTATCTATTTCTAAAATTATTTCCATAAAAAAAAAAAGTCATTTGGTCCATGAACAGTAGGGTACATAATGCTATGCGAGATTCCCATCCCACAAATCAATTTTTAATTTCAATCCAAGCATCATTCCAAACCTTTGATAGATACTTAGCTATCACTATATTTTGAAAGACTCTTTTATATACATATATAACTCAATATCATGCATGATTCATAGGTGTTGGTTAATCTATTTCCTCATGTACTTAGACAATGCTCTATGGGATGTGTAAGATACTACTTTCCTAGTTTTGTTTTTACCAAGTGCATTATATTTACATGCATTACCATACAAGTTGCTATCATGTCATGAGATGATCTATCTATATGTACATCCTCAATGATATATGATATCAAGAATTCTTTTAGAAAACTTTTGCTTTGTAAAACTTTAGAAATTACTAGATTTAGGAAAACTAGTTTTATTTCTTGCAAAATCACACTTGCTTGTATCAAAAATCAACCTTAATGACCTATATGCCTAACACTTTCATTATTTTAATAAAATTCTTCATTTTGGGGTTGGAAAATAAATGTTTAAATAGGGGGTTTACCTTGTCACACCCTGAGAGGTACCCTGAACGTGGTAGTCCACCGTACACAATACTAAAGCCTAGGAATGACTACCTTAGTCGCGCGGAAGCTTTCATATCATGTACAAGGCGTACATCACAACCAAGGGGATGCATCGGAGTAGGGCAATTTATATTGATAGTAAATAATAACAAGGCGAAGAGAATACTTATCATAAAACATAAACATATTTCGTTTCAATTCTTAGGAGCAAGTTCATCTATTATCTTCAAATAAATATACATCACTATTCATATAAGTCATTATATATAAAGAACCTTACAAAACTACTTATCTTAAGATTCTATTTCCATCATAGAAGCTTAACCATCCTTCCATGATTTCCTCAATATCATGATCCTCAATTTAAAGCCACGGATATACCTGTTTCAATAAAATCTATAGGGTATAAGCTACAACCAGCTTAGTGAGATATTCCTTTTCATTCGCACCATAAATTTAAACAAGTTTATTTAGATTTTTACTCATATGCTATGCAAGCAATGCAACAATCACATGATTACGCAAATATATATAGTTATCCGAAAACCATATATAGAACGAATTTACCCCTCCGTATCAAAGGTTATGGAATCGGGGTTGAAGGTCCTCGACCTTCTACTGCTAATCCTCAGGTCCTTACCCACAGCGTTCGGTTAGCTCGGCTCCGAACCTAGAGTCGCTTTCCCCGAGCGATTTGGATTCTCCAGGAAGGAATATGGCCTGTGGCACCGCACGATCACAGCCAATCCAACTCTACGCGTAGGAGTAGCAGCCTTCTAAAATAGATGTGACTCGATGGATGCTATGCATGAGCGTTTTAGTTTTCTTAAGTCAAACCTTATTAAGGTTTATTATGGGCGTTCAATCAATTTAGCAAATAATAAACAGTCATACAAATAAGTAAACAAAATTATTAAACAAGCAGTTTGAAGTTGCGATATTCTTAATTCTCCTTTCATACATAAACATAGAATCACACATACATAATCCCGAATTCCCAAAATATATCCATTTTTATCTTTTCTTAGTCTACTAATGCTACCACTTTACAAGCACAAGCAAGGTAACGAAATTAGGAGGAATAACTCACTCGTCCATTTTGCTATCTTCTTAGTCGTAGTAATCCTCGAATAGGGTATTCTCGTGTCCTTCGTCACCTAGACAAAAGGAATACCCGGGATAAGTCTTCCATAAAATTCTTATCCTTGGATATTCTAAACTTTTCTTAAAATCGCGGTAAAATCGTATAAGAGGAAATTCCAACTTAAAATGGCTATAACTTGCTCATTTTAACTTGGAATTTCGCATATAATATACCGTTTTCTACCTATTCGAAAAGATCTATCTATTTCTAAGCTTATCTTTGTCATATAAGGTCATTTGGGTTCCGAAAACATTGGATTCAGATTTAAAACGAATTTTCTAAACTTTTGCAAAAATCCATTTTCTAACTCAACTCTTTTTTTAAAGAAAATCCTTTTGGAACAATATAAGTATATATAGATATATTTTTATAAACATTTTGAATATATCGGTAAGCTCACTTTATATGCAAAATTTCTAATGGTAGTGTCTCAACAATTTATTTTATAAAACAATTCTTTCCAAAGTGTTAAAACTTATCTTGATAAATTCCTTTTCAAGTATTTGGAAGGAACTTTATATTTTCCTTATAAATGAGTACACTCTTGTTTTGTTTCCTTCCTTTTTCCCAAAACAAGTAAATTTTTCTTTAACCTTAGTTTTTCATAAATTTTACTTCTAGTGATAAAAGATCAATTTTTATCAAAAAGTACATTAGGTTGTTGAAAAACCTTTTTATAATTTTGTATTTATGATGGTTTTAGAAAATAAATCTCGTTTTCTTACATTCATTTCTAAAATATAAGCTTTTGCTTTTCAAAACTTGTTCTTTCATTTCTTTTGAAAAGAATCATCTAAAATCCATTATTATTGATCTTACTTTATTTATATTCTTTTGAAAATGAGTTCCTTCTTTTAGAAATTTTGAAAAATCATTTTTTCCTAAGTGGGTTCATAATTTTATGAGTAGTTTGTTTCTTAGTTTAGAAAAGAGTTTAAATCCTAAACTTTTAATATTAACGATTTATTTTTCTTAAAACTTAGATTACCATAAAATACAAAGAAAATATTTATTTCTTATGTTTTCTTGGTAAAACTATCTTTGTTATTTAAGAAAACTTATATTACTCTATTTCTAAGTTGTTGATAGTAACTTCATGATTTTGTGATAAATCACTTAATCGAAATTCTAACTTTGAGTTTATTTATTAAAGTAAAATTCTATTTTTAGATTAGTTGAGACTTAACGTTATGTAATTGCAAGTATTATGAGCATATAAAATAATAGGAACATAAGAAAATACTAGAAATAAATAATAAGCAAGAAAATAAAATATCAAGTATTGGGAACCTTAGCTTCATCAGGAATCCCAGTTAAGTATTGGAGCCTTAGCTTCATCAAGGCATCCCGGACTAAGAATGGACTAGTCCCGAAAGATTAAAGAAAATAATTAAAAGATTGTTTTGACTTGATATGGACAAGTCTAAGACTAGAAAGACTAGTCTTAATAATAACATAAATAAATAAATTGCATAACTTGAAAGTAAATAAATAACAAATAAGCTTATATGCTCTAAATAAATATATATACATAATATATATATAAGTTAGATTAGAAGCAAATAATAACAATAATAATAACAACATAATAAAATAGAAAGCTTATGTACAAGAACAAAACATGAACGTGTTGTTGCTTTTACTACTCATGTGAGTTTCAAAACAACACCATAGTCATGCTAAGTTACATGACATGAATAGATAAATGGTTGAAAGAAATTTTTACCTAAGGTATTTGTGTGGTATGAAGATGGTAGTGAATGTATGGTTATGTGGTTATAGAGAAATGGTAGTTGTATTGCATGAAGAGAAATTCTTATGGGATATTTGGTGAAAGAGAGTTTTGGTAGAGGAAAAGTTTATGGAGAGTGTTTGTGTAGAAATTTTGAAGAGTTTTGGTAGTGAAATGAATTGTGTGAAAGAATGAAAGAGGAAGGGGGTATTTATAGAATTTTTGGAGTGATTTTGGATGTAATAAAATAAATTGAAAAAGAAAAATAATTGAGGGAAATTGGGAGGAGTGTAGCGCCGGCCATGGTGTTGGGAGAGAGAGTGAGTTGATTTTTGAGTGAAATTTGTAAGAAAATAATTAATATGTAAGGTATGATTTGATAAAAGATGTATTGGAAATATAAAAAGTAAGAAAATAGATATGTAGGTGTAAGAAATAGGTGTAAGAAAAAGTAGAGATAGTGAAATAGTAATGAATAGTAGAAAAATACTATGAATAGTAGACTAGACAATTAAAGTACCGATAGTAATAAAATTCGCGTATTAAGGCGATATCTGTATTTTTAGCTACCGAAAAATTCTAAAACGATATTTTTGGAATCCTTATATTTTTACGAGTCTATTGGTATAAACGGAATATTTTTAATATTCCGAGCTCCGGGACACGCTTTTCGAGCACTGATCCCGTTTGAGTCCGAAGAACACTCGAAATTCGTGAATCTGATATTTTTATGTTACCCTATATTATTACGAACTATTCTAGGCCATTAACTTAATTTCGTTTTCTAAGGTTCGAAAACGCAGGATTGACGGATCTTAAACACTAGGGTTCGTTATAGGCTTGTTGACTTTTAGGGTTCCGTTTTGATTTCTGATTTTACTGAGTTATTCGTAAGTATATAATTTTCGATTTTTGATCGTTTTATATTTTTAGCTCACATTTATGTTTTATCTTATTTTATTTGTGATTATTTAATAGTTTTTAGTTCTCGGGATCATTTAACCGAGTTTAGGGTTATAAGTTGACTCAATTTGACTTTTGGCGAAAATTTGAAATTTGTGATTTCTGAAATTTATCGAAGGTTTTAAGATTTTGCTGTTGATCGTTATTTGGATATATTGTCTTGATTTGCGTGTTAGGAAATGGTTAGGTGATTTAATTGATGTACGGACGTTGATTAAACCGGTAGTTGGGCTTTATTTCGTTTCAAGGGTTCTCGTTTCCTAAGATTGAGAAAACTCGTTTTTGTTCTTATTTGGAATTAAGTTATAACTTGGTTTGATTTTTAGGGTTTCGTTTCCGGTGTTTGACTCGGTCTAGAATTGGGTTTTAATCTCGAGTCGATTTTCGAGTTTTTAATTTTTGATTTTAGACTTCTAGAATTATTTTTAGGATTATGAAAATTTTAGGGGTTTACATACCTAGTTACTAATTTTACAAAATTTTTAAGGAAGGAAAACATTGTTTAATCCATACTTTGAAACCTTTCATTGTGTTGGGATTATACTTTGATAAATTTCATTTATCCTTGTCAAAATTAGGTCTTTATTATATGTATTCCTTAGGACTTCTATTTTTCTATTAAAATCCTCATTTTGGCATTTGGAAATAGGTGTTTAATAGAGGCCATTTTTAAATCCGAATTTTGAAATTTATATTTGAGATTGTTTCTTTTGTAAAACTCATTTAATCTTTCTAAACTAACTCCTAATCAAACCTACTCCTTAAGGCTTCCATTTCTTTATCTTGTTTTGAGGTTGAAAAATAGGTGTTCACATATTAAGCTTTCCTTATTACAAATTTTAAGTTGGTTATAGGGATTAAAACATAATTCTAACAAAACTTTTATAAAATTTCTAGTTTTGAAAATATCCCTTAATAGATCTAAGCTTTACTCATTAAAACCACTCATTTAAGATGCCTATTCCCTAAGTCTTTCATTTTTAATGTAAAATACTCATTTTAAAGTTGAAAAATAGCTTTTCTATATAGGGTTCTTTTTAGATACGAATTTCCAAAAATTATTTTTGTTGAAACTAAAATGGACCTTAAGCTTTCTAACATTTTTCCACTATTATCATACTACTACAAGTTCTTTATGTACATAAAACAAAAACCAAAGGTATTTATGAACTCAAAACAACTAGATCTAGTTTATTATACTAGTCATAAATGCAAATGCACTATGATCATTATGTAGATATGGTTAAATGATGAATATATGCACAAAACATTAATAATAACAACATAACTCAAAAACAAAGCATAACAACAGCAAAACAACATAAATAACAAGATCTACAACATTATGATGGCAAGGATCTCATGTTCAAGTATTTCCATGTCTCTAGCATAAAGCTCATGGGGATTTTGAGTAGAATCACACATGAATGATTTTGACATTACATGTTTTTCATGTCGTAAAGTGTAGATCTATTATCTATTAGGTATGGAGTAAGATAACTTGAAGAAACAAAAGTGTGTGTATGTGTGTGTGTGTGTGTATAGAGGGAGGGGGGCTCACGGCATTTGAGAGGAGAGGAGGAGAGAGTTCTGTAAAATTTTTCTAAAAGTGAAAATGAAGAAAGAAAGAAAATGAAATGATGAAGGCATAAAGGAGTTTATATAGGGAATGAGGTTAGGGTTTGCTTTAATTACATAAAAGAAAAATAAAATAAAATTGGAGAGAGAGAGGGAGGGTACAAGGGGCATCGATTTTGGAGAAAATGGGAGAGAGAGAGAGGTGTGTGTGTTGTGTTGTGTTGTGTAAGTTTCAAAATTAAATTAAGAAATTTAAGTAGTAAAAGTTGTATTGGAAAAGAAAATATAAAAAAAAATGATGTGAATTGTAAGAATAGGTTGTAAGGATGTAAGAATAGGGTATGGGTGGTTGTACTTGTGAATAGTGTGAATAGAAATAAAAAAATAGATTAGACAATTAAAGTATCAGTAGTAAAGAAAATACGATAAAAAGCTATAATTGTAACTTTTATAACCCGAAAAATTATATAACTGATATATTTGAAAATCTTATGAAATTACAAATCTAATGATACTAATAACATATTTTTTCGTATCTCGAGCCATGTGACACGTTTTTCAAAGTCTGTATCCGATCGAGTTCGAAATAGGTCGAAAATTCACTAATCTGATATTTTTAGGCATCCTAATATTATTACGAATCAATCTATACTCTCCACTCATATTTTGACTTCTTGGTTTAAGAATACGGGGTTGCCGGATCTAAACTGCTAGGGTTTCTAGTTTAGGATTTAAGCTTGAAATTACCCTAAAAATTAGGTGTTTACACTCAAATGTTTCAAGAAATGGAGAGAGCTTGATATCCTTAATATTCATTTCTTGCTCAACCTCTCCATCCTCTAATTCTTTTGTGGTGAATTGAATTTCCTCTTTCACAGACTCAAATGAACTCTCCTCCATACTTTCACCTTGCTCAACGAAATGTGGATTCAAAGATTGTTCAAAAATTTTTACATTACGCTCCAATTTATCAACATTCTCCTCATCAATTCATAATTAACATGTTCAAAATCATGCAAATTATTGACTTCATTAAAAATCTTTTTATGATGATGATGCATTCAAAACAAAATTTTCATATTCATGAGCTAAGGTATCTAAGTTACTCATCAACTTGTTCTTCATTGCAAAACATTAAAGGTAATTGAATGCATAAAGGGGTATCATAAAAACATGGACTAGCACACAAATAGTACCATTCTTTTTCACCATAATTCCAACACACAATATTCACTTCAATTTCAAGTTCATCATTTTGAGAATTAGTAAACACATTCCAATAATGATCTTTAGGAATCCACCAGCTGAAATCCATGAAATTGAAATGACTTACGTAAGTTAAGCTCGATGACAAAAATCCACCACAAATTCAAGGAAAAAAAAAAACAAAAGAAAAGAAGAGAAAAGAAATTGCTAGATTAACAGTAGTAAGCTTTCTTAATATTGCCAATGTTCCCTGACAACGTGCCAAAAACTTGGTTGCGCTATTTCTAACCAAGTTTTAATTAAGTTAATTTATATTATTTCTTTCCTATGATCTGATCAATGCTAGGCAAGTGTACCTATCGCATGTAGTATATGAATGAAATATAGGGCCATATTCTTTGGATCTTCGACAAGTACTATTACTCACTTTTTTCCTATTATCTAATCTATAAAATTCAGTTAAGTGATTATAAATTATTAACTTAATTGATTACTACCTATAGCTGTATTAATTATAATAGTCAACAATTGAACATTACTCTAACAATCAACAACACATCAGACTTGCTTCACTAATGAATTAATATGTAATACAACTTTATTACTTGTAGTGTCTTTCCTAACTGCAGGATTTCACTAATTATATCAATATCTCTCCCAAGTCTATTGAACCCTAATTCTAGCCGTGTGTACTAGAATCTCTTCCTAGTTAATAGCCGATTATGATTGCATTACAAACATGATCCCAATGTAATTTCAAGTTACATGTAGAAGATTTCACAACTCTATCTCTAGGCATCATGAGCAACCCTTCTCTATTGCCTAGATCTATTTCACGGGTAGATTTCTCAATTACATCCCATGAAAATCTGATATAATCCTAAGTCGTGCACTACCTAGAGTTAGAATACTTCAATACACTATAGAAATTAGTGAATTCTACAATAATTGGCATTCATTCCATGTATTTACATACTAAAACACGGTTACATAAGTCTTTAACAACTATTCATGCATGGTACAACAAGAAAATAAAACAATAATTAAAATAAAATAAAATAAAATGGAGACATGAGGAAAAAAAACTCCCCTCTCACGATGCAATACTTGAACTCTTTAACAAAATAATTACAACACTTCATCTCCTCTTCTTCTCTACCAAGAATCTCCAAAGAGTATGAATAACACTTACAATACAAACGAAAACCTATGACAAGGGTACAAGGTTTAAAAGAAGACTAGATTCACATGGCTTTGTGTGTACAAATTGATCCCCCTTTTGTCATATTTAGATCTTGTATTTATATATCGTAGGTGACCAGACATGTCTAATTGGTGTATCATCATCTCGGTTGGTCCTTCATCCCCTTTCTAAATAC